>JAHTLZ010003423.1:4229900-4253288 GCA_023846285.1 Phrynocephalus versicolor | reverse complement strand
CCCTTGCCTTTCTCTTTAAAACGACTCAAGGTATTTCATTGTGTTGCCATGAAAGCTGGATGGGGAATTGAAGAATGCTCCCTTTCTGCTCAAACCATTTGTTCCTGTTGGACATCCTGGTTTCTCTCCAACTGTGCTTGCTTTTGCGTTACTTATTTATATGCCTGTCATCATGCTAACCCATTGGAATGCCAAGAGGTGGAAAGAAATGTACACAGCTCTCCCCCGTCTCCCATATTCTATTCTCTTAACAACCCTCTGAGACCTCAACATTGTCTATAGAGCTTTCTCAACAGGTACTTGCCCTGCTCTTCCTCTTCCTCCATCCTGACTCTGGGTACCATCTAGATGTCTTTCTCTCTGCCTGACTGAAGTTCTGCTTGATGCTATGCAACATATTGGGCAGCAAGGATTCTCCAGCTCCTTTGCTCTCATGCAAGTGTTTCAGCCTCCTCCACGTAATGTGTAGTTGCTTCATGTATTCCAGAAGGTCCTCGTTATTGTTGGACACCAGCGTGTGTGCGTCCAACTCATTGCTAACGTAGGACTTTAGTTGTTCTCCATACGGAAAATAAGGCCAGCCAGTTGAAGTCTTCTATGTGCGACAATATTATGAAGGTTACACAGGCCACTCCTTCAGAGCACCTGCTCATTGGTGATGTGGTTGAACTATCAGATCTGTAGAATACAGTGGAGGCACCTCTATTGGAAGAAATCAAACCTCTTGTTCAGATTTGCGGATGACTTCCAAGTTTCAGTGGCATAAATTGCTGTTGGGATCGCCAGAGAGACAAATGAGCAGTGCTCAATCTTTTTCGATATAGACAGCGAGGACCAGAAGCTGTTCATCTTCTGAAAAATGACTGTCACCTTCCCAATGCAGCACTTAAGGTCCACCATCTAGATGTCCTATTATATATTGACCTAGAGAATAATTTACAAATCAAGCTGTCTGAAGAGGCAGGAGTCAAACTCTCCGTGACCCAACATGACCTCAAGACCTCTTTCCCTGCTTCAGCTGGCCCATACCTCCCTCTGTAATGCATAAGATAAACATAACTGACTTCCATTAAAGCAGGAATGGTGATCATGAGGCCCTGGGGCTAAATATAGTTGCCTGGATACCCCCTGAGGGCCAGGAGGTTTTCTTGATGGTGGTAAAAGATTTAAGCTCAATTATTGGATATCAATTACTGCAAGCATTCCTGATCTGCTGATTTCCGGGAATGCTGTTTACCCTGTCTCTCAGAAGGTCAGTTGGTTACAATGTCACACTGAGGCTGATTCCTCTTCCAGGAGTGCCACAAATCCACCCCATGCTTTAGTCTCTACCTCCAGGAGTTATCCAAGGTGCTGAACCTATGAAGGGGAATAGGGTCCAGTACCTTGGAGGGCTCCTGCAAAGTGCAGACCAAAAACAAGGGTGGATTTTCAGCACCCCTTCAATCTGCAGTCCTTGGCCACTACTTCTGCCTGTGTGAATCTAGGACTGTGGCTCTCAAGCTGCATGTTCTTTGTCCTGCTTGTCTCCTTATGAATCTGTTATTTATTGCTGATGCCATAGAGTATGGCAAGGCACACTGGCCTAATGGTAATCCAAACCCTCAGGGAGATGCCACAGAAAAGCCTGCTAAAGGCAAAATAGGAAGCTGAACAAAAAAAAGCAGAAGCGTGTGAGCGTAGTGGGGAGAAATCTCAAAGGAATTTGGAGATAAAACATCCCTTGTGGCTGTAGGTTACTGTGGAGATTATTTTAATGATGTGGCACTAGGGATGGTCGCTTTGAGGACCAAAGTAAGCAGCCGTCATGGTTATCTCTGTGTTCCATGCAAGTGCGGAAGCAGCGATGGTGACAAGAGCATGCCAGCCAGCAGATGCATTTACAAAGGGATGTGCCAGTCAGCCAGAATTGGCACTTAACCTCTGTTAGCAGTTGTTTCCTTTTCTTACAGAATCCAGGGGTTTGGAATCCTGTGGAAGAAGCAACTCTGCACTTCCAACAGGATTATTTCCAGGGGGACTCTCCATGTGAGCTGGTTGCAGTAAAAGCAACAAGGACTCTTGTGTCACCTTAAGGATAAATAGATTGTACTGGATGTAATTTTTCATAGACTGGCAGACACTGTGTTTTACGAAATTGGCTGCTGTCCACGAACATTTATGCTAAACAAAGCGGGTCAGACCCGGCAGAATCCATTGTAATCCCATGATTGTATGGTGCAGATTCAGGACTTGAGTCAAGATGGGAAGAAACAGCCTGTTGTGCTGGAGCTGGCTTTGCTACTCTGTTTTGTTTTTCCCTCCTCCTCCACAAACTTTGGGTGACCCTAGTTAAGAAACCAGCGAAGGATCTCAGCCTTCTTGAAAAACGAAGCAAGTCTCTAGTCCTTAACGGCACAGTATTAAAATTAAGGGGCAATTCCAGATCTTCTTGTGATCAGAGGTAGCTTCCATTAGAGTTGCGTCCACCTGTGTTCCTTCCACAGTTGGGCTGGAGGTATTGCTCTAGGACTTGGCAAAGTTACCTTTGTGGACTGCAACTCCCAGAATCCTCCAGACAGTTTGCCGACTTGGGAGCGAATGCAAATCAGAACCTGGGAGGCAAGCAAAACATTGCTTAGCATCTACACAGTCAGTTGCTGAAAAGAGTTTTCCATCGGCCCTTGTGCAGACAGCATATCGAGAGCGATCCAGCAGATACCGGAGCCAGTACCAATCACAAATCCTCGATTTTTCTGGCGCTCTTCCCATTCTTTTCCCCAGCTACTCCTCCTTGGCAAGCCCATTTAAGAGAGAAGCCAGCGTGGGCTTTATTTGAAAGTGTTGTTGTGAGTCAATAGTCTGAAGAGAACAGCTTGCGTTTCTCTGTTGACGGTTTCCATTCTAAAACACAAGGAGGAGGTTCCACTTTGAGAACGAATTGCTCTTCCCTCCTCCTTACGAGATGGCTTTGCAATCTGTCAGGTGCCCAAGTTGGCGTGAGTGCTGCTGAGAAATTATCCTTGGCCACTGAAGTGGCACCTCATATTCCAAGGAGCAGAGAGGAGGAGAAGGAGGCACCCTCCCTAGAAGCCAGGCAGGGAAGTTAAGTGGCATCCTATCAGCATTAACCCCCCCCCTCTGAATTTTTTTACTAGCACAGGCGTGGGTGAAGTATGGTACTCAAGGTGTTGTTAAACTATATTGACTCACAACTCTAATTGTCAGAATTTCTCAGCAGGAGCTGATGGCAGTTTCTGCTCCATTTGGAAGGGGCAATCTTTCTGTGGAGGTCTCTGTCCGTGGACTCTTTTCTCCAAATACAAGGAATTTGGGGCACAATATACAAACTGCAGAGGATGGAAGTTTTTAAGGACAAAAATGGTGCTGATACTGATTAAAATGCACCCCCCCCCAAAAAAAAGCCTGGTTTTCCTGCTGTCATGCAGGAGAAGGGTCCCTACCTGATCCCCAGTAGGGTATTGTTATGTGTAAAAGCACCCCCTCCTCTCTTTTTGTCCATCAAGGATAGGGGGGGGGATAATGGAGCACTAGTTACACCCTTGCTAGAGATGGGCATGACTCAAAAAATGGTGTTTCATTTGTTGTTTGTCGTTTAAGGGGTCCGTTTTGGTTCGTTTTCGTTTTTCGTGAATTTTTGCAAAAAAAAATCATTTTTGTTTCGTTACGTAACAAAACGGAAAAACGAAAACAAAAATGAAAAATTGCTGTTTCGTTAGCATTCATCACAGTTCAATGTATTTGCCGCAACGAAAACGAAACGCACAACAAAATTTCTGGTGTTTCGTTTCGTTTCGTTTCGTTTTGGAGACAAAAGTCGTTTTTCGTTTTGTTACGTAACGAAACGAAAAAACAAAAACAAAAACAAAAAAATTGCTCGTTTCGTGCCCATCTCTAATCCTTGCTATCAGGTGGGACATAGTGTGTCCCATTTTGCAGGTTGAAACACTAAGGCTGGAACCCAGCAACTTCATAACTGGGGCGTCGTGAATTGCTCAGGGGCTGAACAGGACCACCGGTAGAGCAGTCCTTCTGTACCCTGAGCACGGCATTGCTTACGATCCAAGCAACCGCAAGATTGCAGAGGGAAGCCCATTAGCTAAGGAAGCATGCAAAGAAAAAAGAAAAACAATAATAGAGCTTTCTTTTTCTTTTTCTATACACCGTCAAGCCACGTGTTGCAAAGCACAACAGATGACAGATGCCTGTAGCCAAGAGAATACATTCCCCAAGGGAGGGAGAATGTGACACTCAGTGGAGCACCTGTTTGTTCCTTATTCCAGTCAGCCAGCCTCCTTCTCGCCTTCCTTAATGAATCAAACTGCCCTCTTCCCTCCCCTCCCTGAAAAATGGGCAGTGGAGGGTTAATAAGCAATTATCCCAGGTGGCTGATCACAAAAGGAGCCGGTAACATTCATCCAGCGTTCTGTGCCAGTGCCTCTGTGTTTCCCCTCTCTCTACCTGCCATGTACTACACGGGTCTCGGGACGAGAGGTGGCAGCCCCTTAAAAAGAACTTCCTGCCTTTGCATTAAGACGCCTGCTTTCTGCCTTTGTGGCCGTGATCGGTGTTTTTCCAGTTTGATCCCAGCGGCTCGGTGATGTTTCTTGCACTGAGCTCTGCTCGTCCTTGACTCTCTCCCTGGAATATGGACGATCTGAACACCTTTAGATGCCTCAGCCCCGCTCAAGGTAAGGGAAGAATGCTTGGCTTGCTTATTCATCTGACCGTTGTCTCCCTTCCCTTAAGATTGTCTTTTCAGGGGTCCGGGATAGTTGAGAGTCAGTTACATCTTTCTCAGAGAAGTCTACATTAAGCTTGTTTATACCCATAATTGAAAGAGGTTAAGAACAGTTTCCCAAGCTGAGCCTTCAGAAAGAAACTTGCTTTCCCCCGCTGTTGTGTACTGGTTCATCCCTCCCCACTGAAATCTAAGCTCAAAGCCCGCTGAGATATATCTGGGATTGTCAGATCTGGCATGCAACAAAGTCCAACTAGCCTCAGCAGCCCTGTCTGTGCTTAATTGCAATGAGAGACTTGGTCCTATGCCTTAAAAAAAATAGGGAGGCAGATTTGTTCTAGCCCAACAGGTGAGGAGAGGCAGCAAAGAAAAAAGAGTAGTCCCTATCTTTGGTGTATCTCTGTCTTGGCCAAGGTTTTGCCTGTGGTTCCCCCTTATCATACCCACAGACTCCTCACGAGGGAGCCAAAACCTTCCAAGGTGTAATGCCACCTCCAATGAGGAATATATCCAATTTTGCCCCCCCCCCCAAAAAAAACAGTTTGCATTTGGATTAAAAATTATTTTGCCACTCTCAAGGACGTCAGAGGAGAGCCGCCAATGGGGGGGTCACCTTGCCATTGACAGCCATGAGAAATGCACCCAATTTAAAGGGGGAAATTTGTGTTGCCTTCAAGAAGAAGGAGACAGCGTTGTTTTGCAGTTTGGCTCCGGCCCAGCCCCACTGGGCCTTCCGAGCAAGTGGTAACATGACAGTCAAACAGCTCTAAATAATGCACGGCCCCGTATTATCAGGACTTTCAGCCACGTGGTTTTATGATAGTTTCACAGGAAGTAGAAAAGGTGTGACTTTGACATTGGCTTCTGTGGGAGAATGGGTGGCAACCGGGTTTCTTTCCTTCCTCTTGGCATTTTTGACACACTTCTCAGTTGTACGGTCTAACCTCCCTCTCCCATCCCTTGAGCGGTCAAAACATACCCCCCCCCAAAAAAAAAATCAAAAGAAGAAAGGGAAAATAAAAGCTGAAACAATTGGCTGAAATGCTACTGGCTTCCCTTGGTTGAAATTAGCCTTCCATTGGCCCTTCAGCTTAGTTTCTGAGATGTAACAGAATGTTTCTGAACATTCCAACTGGTAAGAAGTTGATTGTGTGTGGGGGTGGTGGTATGCCCAAGGAGGACATGAAGGTGCACAAGTGATTTTGAACAGGGAATGACAGAGGACTGCTTTATGTGCAATATTTTACGTCTGCATTGTATTCTGGAAAAAGGTTCCCTGCCATCAAAAGAGGGGGAATACAAGGTTTCTTTCCCAAGTCAACCACTTTTTGGCAAGTTCCAAAGAACTTTGAGTGCATGTATTATGGTGAGGGCAGGCCCAGAAAGATTTCCACAGGGCTGTAGCAGTAAAAACAGGATAAAAAGGCGGAATGAAGAAGAGGCTTCCCCTGAGATTTTGTGTTGAGTTTGCCTTCAGACTGGACAACCACAATCTCCATTCCCAAATCAACAGTCCTGTCACATGTGGAGCATGAGAGAAAGGACCACAAAAGTCTATTCAAAGGTCAAAGTTGAAACATTCCAATATTTTGCCAGTATAATGGAGTGCACAGAATGAGTACAGTGGTACCCCGACTTAAGAGCAGCTCAACTTAAGAGCAATTCGGCTTAACAGCAGAAAACTGTTGGCGTTTTAACGGCCATCTTACAAATTTTAGATATGGTCTGCTTGACTTATTAATATCTTTTGGATTTTTAACTTATTTTTGCAATTTTTAGGTAGGTGCCCCGACTTAAGAGTAGCTCAACTTAAGAGCATGCATTTTTCAGGCCAAATAAATCCTCGAGGTCCCATGGCTTAGAAGTAGGGTCTCTGTTTTGATTGGCCGAGGTCATAGGGTCATTCTTTCCATCACTATTTTTTAAGAAATCCAGATAGCTGGCAATGGGTAAAACCTCTTCATTGGATATTCTGGAATTGTAATACCAATGAGAGTACCTTGGCATCAGAAACATTTATTTATTTATTTATTTATTATTTATTGGTATATTTATATCCCGCTTATCTTCTAAAATAGAACTCTAAGCAGCAGTTCTTTGCCCACACAGACCCTTCCTAGGCACTCCTAAAACCATGGTATTGAAATTTAGTGGAAACGTATCCTCTATAACCTGATATAGAGGAGAAGCACTCAAAATATTTTGCTTGCTTCAATATTTTTTGCTATCAAGGTTTGGTAGCAAACAGGGAAAAGGACATTTTAGTCAACATTTTTTTTTTTTTTTTGCTCCAGGTAGTAGACAGAGCATGGCAGCAACTAGTTCAAATAGCATTGTTAGAAAAGTAGTTAGAAAAGTAGTCTTGTTGTGGGGAGTGGGGAAGTAACATTTGCTACTTAGATGTCATGAGTCCTACCTAGCCACTGTAATGAGTCATACCTAGCTACTGTCAAAAGTTTGTATACTGAGGTCATTTTAAGGTATTTTGGGAGCATTTTGACAGGAATCTTTCAGGCTTTACTTGCTGTGGTCTATCTGAAATTCAGATTGTCCTCTTCTATATTTTTCTTGGTTGCAATATCAGAATTGACCACTAAAGGGTAGCAGATGTTATTTCTCAGCATTTTCCTGACTTGCTGCACATGGCGGCATGATAGCTTGATCACTCTGGGGGCAGTTAGTTGATAGCAACAAATTTCTCACATAGTGAGATGATAATGATCATGGCCACCTAACTCTCGAGAAGTAATGAATATTGAAATTCCTTTTAAAAAGTCAATATTCTGAGCTCCAGGAGTGGGTAGGTGTGTTCCGCAGGTGATTCTGGGAGCCAACGTTACCAGATGAGTTTATCCGTGTTGGATAAACTAGATGGGGAAAATTGTTTTACCTGGTAAAGCAAAAGCAATTTTTATTCTGTATTCCTGCAGACGGAGCTGCCGATAAGGGCACAAAAGCAGTGTATGCAACTGGGACCATTCTTTTTTTAAGGGAATGAAACTGCCGAATGGACTAAGTGTTTTACATTTGAAAGGTTTTAGAATCAATCCCCTGCTTAAAAAAAAAAAAGAACAGATCCCATAAAGATCAAGCAGAAGATGATTTTTAAATAAAGATTTTTGTTTTTCTGAGATCCTGTATTGGCCCTGCCAGTCAAAGTAGAAAGATAAATAATCTGAACTGGTGCTCATGTCTGTAGGGAGCTCTCTTCACACATACACCTGAAGCCTTAGTCCAGCTGGCTTTATTACTTTCCTGTCCTTGCTTGTCCGGGCACAGAATAACTGGGTGGTGGCGGAGATATTGGGGGGGGGGGCAGAGGACATCCAGGTTGTTCCTATTAGTAAGCTGTCTTGCTGTGTAGCCTGTTGTTCCTCTAGCTACATTTTTGTCCTGGCTGTCAGTCTCCTCCACTCCCCCGACGTCAGGCAGAAAGCCTGTTTGTGGGTGCTGGTTGTTCCCCCTAATTAGAACAAGCGTTCTTGAGAATGTGACTTGTGCTGTCTTTAGAATCTTTTGAGTAGCTTCTTAGCTCTGCTCCCCACCCCCTGTCCCACGCATGAGGTTTTAACTTCAGTGCTTTTTGGCTTAAGGTGTCATGCCTCAACTCCAAGAATCATTTGAGGGACACTGTGTGGGTGTCTTTGTATGAGCAGTATCTCTGTATGAGTTGTCTGTGTGTGCAATATAAGAATGTCTTGTGTGACAATCCACTTCTGAGAAATGCCTCCCTGTTCTTCCCCCTGAAGTTGCTGATATCCCATGCCATTTTCCATGGTGGTGCCTGAATTTGACAATAAACGGTGGAGTTATGCACAGGACATAGTGGAACTGGAAAAGGTGCAGAGGAAAGTGACTAAAATGATTACTGGGCTGGGTCACCTCCCTTATGAGGAAAGGCTAAAACATTTGGGGCTCTTTAGTCTTGAAAAAGGGCACCTGAGGGGGGATATGATTGAGATGTACAAAATAATGCAGGGCATGAGTCAAGTGGATAGAGGGATGCTCTTCTCCCTCTCACAAAATACCAGAACTAGGGGACATACACTCAAATTGAGGGCTGGGAGAGTAAGAACAGACAAAAGAAAATATTTTTTCACCCAGCACGTTGTTAGTCTGTGGAACTCCCAGCCACAGGATGTGGTGATGGCATCTAGCCTGGATGCCTTCAAAAGAGGATTGGACAGATTCTTGGAGGAGAAGTCCATCACGGGTTACAAACCATGATGGAGATGTGTAATCTCCAGGCTTAAAATCAGGGTACTTCAAGGGCCAGAGGCAGGGGAGTGGTATCAGGAGACAGAGATCTAGTCTCATGCGTTCCCATAGGCATCTGGTGGGGCCACTGTGAAATACAGGAAGCTGGACTAGATGGGCCTTTGGCCTGATCCAGCAGGGCTCTTCTTATGTTGTTACATTTTGTTTGAATTCACCCAAGAGGTAGTGCTTTGGCTCTCATGATCCTTCAGGAGATCTTTTATATAATCATCTGTGCTCAGGAGTGTTGGCCCTTAGCTGTGTTTGCAATTAGAACAAGCAGCGAAGAAACCATATAAAAGGATAAAGGAACACACAAAAGAATTGCTCTGGCTTCTTCTGGGAGAACTTCATTTTCAAAAGGTGGTCACCCTGCCTTTAAGCAACCTGTTGTTTAACAGAATCAAATCATTTGCAAGATTACCACTTCTGTTGCACATTGCTGTCTTCCTGGAGGCAAAGGGTGGTTTGCTAATCGAAAACAGATCAGTTCTTTCAAATAAGTTCTCATTAATTCATTAGAATGTTCAACCGTGATTTTAAAGATGTGTTATTTGATTTGCTAAATACAAGCAAGGGTGATTTTCAAGTAGGAGTTGATGTTTCTGGTTGCTTCAATTCATTAGCAGCCGCTCTTAGTGGCTCTAAGTGGTATCTTTCCTTTAATGGACCAATCAACCAATTAATGGACGATGCACATGAAATTTCATCACGTTTTCAGGCTGATGTATTAAAATTCATCAGGCTTCTTGTGCAAGAGCAGTGGTGCATGAGCATAAGACAAGTAAAGGTTCACACGCCTAATTTCCATGAGCGCTCTGCTGCAACGTTAGACTGATATATTCAATGACTGCTTTCACCTCTGGTTTGGGTTGCAGTTTCTTTTTAACCAGATTCTTCCTTGCAACAACGTGCTTGTGGGAAATGGACTAGGTTTAAAGATATGGGGTGGTCATGCTAGCTGAATGCTTAGGGTATTCTTAAATGAAGAAGGCATTCCCATATCCAGAGCATTGGCGGCTTCTCCTGTTTCTCTCTGCTTAATTAAAAACTTCAGCCCTTTGTGGAAGCAGTGGGTGAATTAGGCAGTTAAGGAAGGCTTCTCTCTCTCTCTCTCTCTCTCTCTCTCTCTCTCTCTCTCTCTCTCCCCCCCACCCCTCCATGTCCAACTTGAATGTTATTAATTGAACTTCCTTGGCGGAGTAATTTTACAGAATGGGTGCAAATTGTGAGCCCTCATTATTCATAGAAAAGGCCCTGAGAGTTCGTGGCTGGAACAGTAAATGCTTGCCCATAAGCCTTGGAGAATCTAAATTCTCAAGCGAGTTCCTAAAACTTGTCAATTAATTGGATTAATGAAACAAGCCCCTCTTCTCATTTGAAAGAATTCTTTTAAAGTCTCAAAGGATCCGAAGCCCCATTAGGATCATGTAATGCCTTCATGTTTTTCAGGTTTCCTGAGTTTCAGTGAGTGTGGGCAGGAATGTGTAATTCCCTAACAGAAACAGCCATGGCCTACCATTTCTGAAACAGTCTCTTCAACAGGCATGGAATACGTCTTCACAGTGTCCCAAAGAGTGATCTGACATGTTAGTTTCCTTCTAAGCATAGGCACTGGCTAATTCATATAGGTAGTTCCATATCAGCAGCATCCCATTCTGTGATGTCACAGAGAGGGGGCAGGCAGAGCTTGGAAAGGGGGTGCAGAAGGCGTTTCTGGGTCCAATAGCTGTGGACATGGACCTCACAGGAATCTGAGTTAAACTGATGTGACCAAATAATATGACTGCAGGTGGTGAAACTGATTTTTGGGGATGCTGAGTGGGGGGGGGGCAAAATGTGCCATGGGACCAGCTGGAGTGTGGACAACTAAGGCTTTAAGAACTTCCCCCCAACACCAGAATCAAAAATTCTCATCCACAGTTCTGTTTTCCCTGCGATCTCTCTTTTCATCTCTGGATTGGACAGACATGGCATTGTCCTGAAACTTGAGTTCATCCCGAAAGCTGAACACCCTATTTATACACCAGTTTGGTTAGGCTGTCTCTCCCCAACTGCTAGGAATGTGCACTTCAATCAACCTCACATCCAGACTTCCTTTCCTGGAGTGTCATCTGTGTTCTTTTCATGCCTGATCTACAAAATGGATACTGAGGACAACAGGTAGAAGGTGATGTGCAGAAGGAGGCCATGAATGTGCTTTCTGAAATGAAACCAAACTATTTCCCCACTCACCTGCACTGGCCAAAATTCAGTTCATTTCCGGTATGTTGCATCAGGTTGCCATATCTCTGTGGAAGATAGGGAGCCCCTTGGCACATTTAGGTTGAAGATGGGAGGAAACCTAGGAAGTTAAAGGACTAGGCAAGCATCTGAAGCCCTGGTGCTAGATGAACGAATGCACCAATTTTAAATATCTATATATTTTTAAACATCCAAGTTTTTTCTATTCAGAAAATGCAGAAAGCAGCTTTAAAAAGCAGAAATAAATGAGCTAAAATGGACATTTCCTCCATCTCTAAATGCTCACTGGTATCACTGCCGGTTTCAGACCAATGCTTCCAAATAAAGGCCCCCTTTTAAAGCTCTCACTCTTTGTTTAATCCCAAGTTCCGTTCAAGTGGCCTTCAAGCAGCTGTTTTCTTGGCTTTGGGACACTCTGAATGACAAAGCCCGAGGAGTCCCTGTGATGAAGTGTGCACGCACTGAGGAAAAATCCCCCCCCCCAACTGCCATCTGGAGTTGTTTTGTCCTCCGGCAGTTTTGGCTGGTGGCATCTTGGACAGGAGATCGTGGTCTACGGAGAATCAGTGGCTTGACCTTGCATGGGAGGTTGCGTGCTCTGGCCCTGAGCATGCATTCTAGCTCAAGTAAGGATATAAATCTTTGCATATCTCATTCTCTTACATGAAGATAAAAAAATGTAAGGTTTTTCTCCTTTCCTGTCACACACACACACACACACACACAGAGAGAGAGAGAGAGAGAGAGAGAGAGAGAGAGAGAGAGAGAGAGAGAGAGAGAGAGAGATCTTTTCCATTAGTCTTCTTCATGAATTCTTTTTTAAAAAAAGAATTATTCCTGTTCTGATAGCGTATAGTGCACAACTGTGATGGCTGTCTGGATTATTTCACAGACTTTTTGAAAAATTAGAAGCATCTGACTGAGGTCTTCCCCCCCTCTCCCATTCACCTTTTCCCATAACCACCCAATCCATCTGTACTTGCTACCGGAGTATATTCTTTGAGTTTCAATTTGAAGGATGCTCATTTGTTCAATGACATTTCAGGCAAATTGGCAGGAACCTTATTTATTGTTTTAAAGAGAGGTTGTCCTGCACAGTGTCATGGCCTGCTGAGTCTCCTAGTGAAGATGAACCTGACTACTTTGAAGCTGACATGAGAACCCCAGATCTTTTTTGTCCAAGTGACAGCATCCCTATGCCTGATCCTGCAACTTCAGAGATCCAAAGAATTGGCTTATGGCGTCCACTGATGGCAGGCAGTCTCCCGTCTCTCGTTTGTTCTATCCCTGGTGAAATCAGAAAAAAAGAAGAAGCTTAGTCCAAACCCTTGTTGGAGATGTTGTTTTGGGAAGAAAGAACAGTCTCCCCCTTCTTGTGAGAATCAGCTTTTTCTCTTTCTCCGGCTCAGCGTCAAAGCTTGGCAAGATAGTGGCCTCATATGGGAATCATAGCTCCAGTCCAGGATGTGAACTTGCAGTGAAAGCCACCTGGGAATGTAGCCCGGGTGGAAATGAAGCAAATAAAGGAAGTTCTGAAGACCAGGGAGCAGGCCACGAGAAACCATGCTAGTATAAGCTTGGCAATGGAAAGCTTTCTGCTAATTAAACTTTTACAGTGGCAAGAGGATTGCACAAGCAAAGCAAATAATTTTTTAGCAGACAGTCCTAAACAACAGTTGCAAAAATATTCATTGCCTCTACTTGCTCGAAGGGTTGCTTCATGCCAAATCAACATTCTTTGATTCCACAAGGAGGTATTCAATATTTGGGCTGGTTATCAGAACCATCACAGGACAGGGGGATTTCAAGCAATCAGGATTTTTCCAATAGGACTGAAAACCATTTCCAATATTTCTTAACCTGTGTGACAACTGGCCATGCTGACAGGAGAATTCTGGGAGTTATAGTCCCAAATGTAACTTCTTGTAAAAGCAAGCAAACAAAGAAGGACATGTGTGTGTGTGTGTGTGTGTGTGAGAGAGAGAGAGAGAGAGAGAGAGAGAGAGAGAGAGAGATCAATTATCCCACTTTGGTTATGGGAAGGATATACCCTGGGGGGATGGACTTCACCAGCAGCCAACAGCTGTTCCCCCAAAGATGATGAAATCCAAAGCTCATGATGAGGAGCAAGAAATGAATGGGCCCAGAGGGGCTAGCAGGAATGTTGCAATAATTAGACCCATAAGCTGTATTGATGGCCAGCCAGCTAGCTGCTGGTCACGTGATGCCTGCTTGTTTGCTTTGCACTGCTTCGCACAGTCCTTGGTCTTGCTTGTTTCTTAACTAGAAACCTAGCCCTTCCAGACATCAGCCTAGGTCAGTATCATCCGCAGTGAATGCCACTTTGCCAGCAGATCTCCAAGACCGGTCACTCTGATTTCGCAAGGGCAGTCACCCTGCTCCAGGTCTTAGTTGAACTGTACGGGAGCTGTCCAAGGTGCTGATTGAGATGTTCAGCAGGAATAACTCCCAGGCGAAATCCTGCCGGTGGTGGGTTGTGCTCATTCACACGGGAAAGTCTCCTTCATCTTGCTTTTGCTGTGCCCATAACTTCTCCTGAAAATCAGTGTCCAGCCCCTTTCTTAAACAATATATTCTCAAATTACCCCTCCAGGAAACCAGGTGGAACCCTTGGCCATTCTGTCTGTTGATATCACCCTGTGAGCAGACATATTATCGCTGGTTTCTGGCCAGTGTCTGGGATAATTCATGCATGTACTCTGAAATCATGCCAGGTTCCAAATACCCCTCCCAGGCTTAAAAATACTGACCCGAGGGATGGCGGGTGGATCATTTTGAAATATGAATGAGACATGGCAGAAGTCAAATGGTTTCCTGAGTGGGCTTTGATCCAGAAGCATCGCTTAGATAAAAGCACATTTTTTACAGATTAGTTGCTGTGTACCAGCTGAACACATGGGAGCAGAACATCCTGATTCAGGGCTGAATGGAGGGTAGGGGCCAATTTCTTGGATGCTGACTGCAGTTCTGACAAGGCCATGCAACTTCTTATCAAGCCAATAGGTACAGTTTCATTAAGGTAGCCGAGGAGTAGATATCTGGTGAATTGAAGGTCCCCTAGGGCTAAGTATAGGGCAGGGGTACAGCAAACAACAACAACAACGATGACAACAACAACAACAACAACAGAAACTGTGCTGCTTATAAACCTCCACACAGCACTTAAAGCATTCTCTGGGTGGTTTACAAGTAACTACAGGACATGTAGTCAGGCTACACATTGCTGCTCCCCCCCCCAGCAAGCAGGGTACTCATTTTACCAACTTCAGAAGGATGGAAGGCTGAGTGAACCTTGAGCCAGCTACCTGGGATTGAACCCCAAATCACGAGTAGAGTTTTGGCTGCAGTACAGCAGTCTAACCACCGCACCATGAGGAGAACAGAAGAAATATCCAGGAATAAGACAGAGTTCTACCAAGAGGAGCATAGCTGGAGTGCATGCTCAAAACAAGAGGTCTTGTCCTATTAAGGAACATACAGGAATTGACATGCATCATGTAGCAGTGTACAGAGTCAGGTCGGTCCACTCAGGAGCTGCAACATGACTGATTATGAGTGGCAGTCCTCCAAGAGGTCATGGTCCTTTCTGTGCCTTTAAGCTTGGGATGTGGTGGGTGCTCCAACGCTGGAGGCATTGAAGAAAAAAACTGAGCATCCCTCTGTTAGATCTGCTTTGACTTGGATTCTTTATAGTGAGGAGGGGTTGGGCTGATGACCTTATTAGCTCCTTCCAATGCAGCAATTCTATGATTCTAAGCTTCTTTGTGGTTGGGCAAACTTGGAAAGCTAGGAAGGGTCTTCTTTGAAGGGGGGGGGCAGAAGGACTTGCTGTGTAACTCCCTCTGTGTGTTTGTGTGTACGACACACCTGAAAGGTGTTGGTGACAGTTCTCTGGTGAAGTTGGGGACTCAGTGCCCCCTTTGGCTTATCAAGTCCCCTTCACAACAACTGTACCCCGTCAGAACCTGGGGACCATCACAACTCTAAGGGCACCAAAAGGCACTGTGTCTGATGGGACAGAAAGAGACATTGCATATCTCCAAGGGTATTTTTAATGTAATTGCTTGAAGTTGTGGACGTCAAAGGGGGAACATGCACACATGTACCAGCAGTGAAAGCCATGTGTATTGGTGCAAAGTATAAGGATAGGTGACTATACCAAGCCCCCTTTTGCTAAGGTTCTAGTTTTTCTGCTCTTAAGCTCTTGCAGTTTTGCATACCCTGGCTGACATCTACCCAATTAAAGCAGAACTCGGTGTGCCCTTTTTGGAACATAGACACATATTTTTTGTGGGGAGCTTTTATTTGCCAATACATGTTTATTTTAAGCAGTTTACCTATCAGAATTCCACTTTTGGCTTCAAAATGTACAGTTTTGTATACTTTGGGGTTAAAAACTTTGGAAAAGTATGGGTTTTGAGGCTCGAGAAGGATTAAGTACAAATTGAAACACAAACTGAATGAATTTCACACTTGTCTCTGGAACAGGCTTTATTTTTTGTCGTAATGTATGTTACAAACCCTTTTCTCCCTGCATTTTATACTGTTTCGAGTTCCTTGTGGATCAACACATGGAGTTCTTTTCATGAGATTTGATGCTTCTGCTGTTCAAATGAGATTAATTCTTTTCTATGGTGCTAATGGAGGAATATGCCTCTCTGAAGTTAAAAAAAAAATCAACCATATGGATATCTACTCTTTTTTTGGGTTGGGTCTTTGCCTGGAATGCAGATGAAGGTTTCTTTATGCCCCCAGTTAATTCTCTGTGTAATCAGCCCCATTATGAAGGTGAGAGAAATATTAATAGATCTGGAGGAAAGAAATTGCCATGTAGTGATATACTTGGAATTAAATATTCTGGGCCTAAGTGAAAATAAAATATTTGCAGTCTAGGCATGAAGTCTCTCTCTCTCACTCTCTCTCTCTCTCTCTCTCTCTCTCTCTGTGTGAAGATCTGCTATTTTCCCATTTCTCTTGTTACTTTGATTTAAGAGATTTAAGATTTCATGCCAATATAATTTAGGGTGTAGTGAATATTCAAAAAAGCCTGCCAGTAAGGTGATTCACTTGTTTATCTATCTGTTTATCTGCAGCATTGGTAGCCCTTACATCAAATTTCACAGACAGGCTTGCAAGAAATAAAGCAGATTAAAATCCACCACCTGTCAAATGAAGGATCAATAAATATTCTGCTGCCTGTTATGGTGTCCAGCGTGGTGGGGTGGGATGGGGAGAGAATAGAGTTTTTTTTTCTGTTCTATTACCCACACTTTTGGACTGACTTTCCTTTGAGCCTGTCATTTTTTTCTCATTCATATACGTATTTGAGAACCAGTGTAACAGGGTGGATAGAGTGCCATAGTAGGACTCGGGAGATCTGGGTTGAAATCATTGCTCGCCCATGAAAACTCACTGTTATGTGGTCGTGGACAAGCCTTTCACTCCCTTCCTTGAATATTTCACATGCCTCTATAACCCTGTAAGGCACAAGTAACCTGATGCCACAGAAGAACAACTTAGGCATTCTGGTGAACTTTGAAAATTGCAGTGACCACATTCATGCAGCAAACCAGGGCCACTGTGTTGTCTGAACAGCACTAAGGTTCTGTGGGGCAACGGCACACCTCAGTCTTCCCAACCCCTTGAACTATGCTATGTTTTGCAGTATTCAAAGTGCTAACAGGAGAGTAAAGAGAGAAAGAGATCCCTGGTAACAAAAAAATAAAACCTTTTTGCTTCAGGTTTGGGGAGAGGTGCCTACTGCAACTGCTGACATATAGAAGGGATCAGGACACTCTCTTAGTATCAGTTGTAGTACTTCTCAGGGCAGAGTGACACTGAAAGAAGAGCAAGCAAAGACAGGTACGAGAGTGTTAGCAAGCACACAGGATAATCTACAAAGCTGATTCTTAGAGTCGTAGAGACTGCAGTGTCTAAGGCACTGGTAGAGGAGTGGTCCCGGCCTTGGTTAGACCAGAGGAGAATGTCTGGAAGAATAGCATTTCATCCTGAAAGGAAGTTGACACACCAAGCCAATTAATTCTTCATTGGCATGGCATTGATTGTGTAATGCGCTTTCCTAGAAGGCCAGTTAGAAAAAAAAATATTCCCAACATGGCAATGGTTCCTGAGAGGGCGAAGGGAACATAATGGGTTTATCGTCAGCACCACCCCCTTGGCTTGAGGTTCTTATTTCCTGGATCTGCAAAGGATGGCTATGAAAAGCAGCAACAATAGGATTGACTCCAGGAATAGGGGTGAATTCACAGAAGGAGGGGAACTCTTTGACTCTTCCCAATGTAGCGATTGTCAAATTATATAAACAAAGCAGCCAGTGGGGTGGAGCTCTGACATCTGTTCCCTGGGGCAAGGGAACTGAGATGCTTTTTTGTGGGGGGGGGGCTTCTTCATCATTTCTTTAAAGATGGTGGCCACATGTATGTCAAGAGGAATGGGCAAAAGATCATCAGCCTGGCAGCTGCTTGGCTAAATTTTCCTCCTGTGGTGAAATGGAATTGCTAGTCTCAGCTGAAGCAGCCCTGTTGAATTGGTGGGATTTACAGAAATCCCATGCCCTGTTGGGTGCCACATTTGCTATAGGGAAATGCAGTTGTGGGCTGATAAAGGAAGAACAGTAGAAAAATCCAACATTATTGACATTCCATGAATGAGTTCAGGAGCAGGGGTGGTGTTGTTGGTGGTGGATGGGTTTCCTTTACAATCCTGCTGTTAAATACAACAGCATGGGTCATCATAAATCCAGATTAATCTGCTATGGGGAAAGGACTGAAGAATGGCATTGGCAGGGGACAGGGAGCTGCCACGTTAGATATTATGGGAGGGAGAAAAGATGATGCCGGGCCAAAAATATTGGGGTGTGGAAGCCAACCTATGTGGGTCTATTCATGTGGTTAACTTTCCTATCCCACTGTTCATGCTGCACCTCTATGGTGCAGTGTAGTGTGTTTCCTTCCATAGCATATATCAGACCAGCTGTAAATGGGATTTGGCTTCAGTGGATTGGTTCAAGTCCTTCAACTTTGTTGTTGTTGTTGATGATGAGGAACTTGGAACAGTTCTGGACTGATCCAAGGTAAGATGCATTGTGTTCCACTCTCTCCACCCCTAAGCTCCTGGAACTGCATTTCTTTCCTCTGCAACTCGGCCCTGCTTGCTCCTGTCTTTTGCAAACTCCTTGGCAGGGCATTAATCCCACCTCCCACAGACACAAACGCACAATCCCATAGACAGAGATTATCCGATTACCACTTCATCCTATTATGCTCTGTGTCAGGAATATCAACCCATTAGAGCTGAAAGAAGAAAAGTGAAGGCAAGTGAAGGAATACTCTGCCTCTTCCAGCTCACTGCCTCTACTGTATTCCTGCCAAGGCTGAAGCATTCCATTGCTAACTGAGTTGGATTTTTCTCTCCTCTGCTATATCAAAGGTTGCATGCATACTGCACAGGGAGAGCAGCTTGGGACCATGTTAATTGCCTTGGCTGCATCCTATGGAATCCTGGGGTCAGTAGATTGGTGAGGTACTCTTTGCTAGAGACTCCCGTGCGTTACCTGGCATCTCCCAAGTAATGTAGTGTAGATACATGCTCAGATTTATTAGAGGATGGATAATTGGAATTGTGGGAAATTGATCTTCTCCATCGGATGCACTTCTCACTGGCAGGCGCAGAATTATAAAAACATTCATTGGGTCTTCCTGACACATAGGACTGGTATTGGCAGGCAATCAGGACCCTGGACAGAGCACAGTGATTGAGAATAAAATGGTGGCGGCCCAATAAAGCCGGTAACCATCATTTATTGGGCCAGCGCTCTTCAGAAGCCTATGCATAGCTGGGTGTCCTTCTCAAATCCTCCCAGTTCAGATTTTAGGCATGGTAACATTTTTAATGTTTGGAGTCCTATTGGTATCCATGTAAAGTGTGTAATCATTGACGAGCAAAATGCAGCTCACTGACAAAGTGTCAGAGTGCATCCCAGTGGTACAGTTGAGTGTGTCACTAGATATCTGACTGAGTCATGGTCTGGGTTTTGGTTAGCTGCTCTGATTGGTCCTACCTGCTTATTCTGGCTGGTTATGGTTGTTTAGGAAAGGTTAACCCTTGTAACAGTGTCATCATTCCCTTGTTCAATACCAGGCTTCCTCTGCTGTAGGAGAGGGAGGTGGCCTTCTTACGTGACCTACTTGGTCGGCAGCAATATAGGCTAATTCTCTCTAATCCTTAACAATTAAGTGGGTAGCAGGAATTCTTGTCTTGCATGCCAGAAGTGTTTGATAAGACGAGGAAGATCAATGCGTCTTTCAAACTGAAACATGCTACTTGGCTCCCCTAAGGATAGGAATATGTGAATCTCTTCTCACACAAGGGATGCTATTTGCTTATCGAGTTTCCTCTGACTTGCCTACACACAAAAAACACCTGTAAAACAAACTGGTTGTGCATGAGAGTCTTGCTCAATAGGGAGATATAAATTATTCTATGTCCTGCAATTGTCATTTCTGCTTGTATTCAATTAAAGGTCTGTTCCCTCTCGTTTCTGGGTCAATCTTTGCATTCTGCAAATACGCAAAGAATAATAATCCTGAAATTCTTTTTGGATGTAACTTCGCTCAAGTA
Organism: Phrynocephalus versicolor; assembly: GCA_023846285.1. NCBI lineage: Eukaryota > Metazoa > Chordata > Lepidosauria > Squamata > Agamidae > Phrynocephalus > Phrynocephalus versicolor. The sequence goes on along the minus strand of JAHTLZ010003423.1, from coordinate 4,233,385 downwards.
TTTTGCACACACTCTTCCTTAACACAAGCATTTTTGTTTACATTTTTGTCCTCAAATACACTTGCATTGCCCAGGACTTGGAGAATGGATTCAAGCTACAGGAAAAGAGATTCAAATTAAACATTAGGAAGAACTTCCTAATAGTTAGAGCTGTTCGGCAGTGGAATAAGCTGCCACAGAGGGTGGTGGAGTCCCCTTCTTTGGAGGTTTTTAAGCAGAGGCTGGATGGCCATCTGTCGGGAGAACTGTGATGGGGGTTCCTGCATGGCAGGGGGATGGACTGGATGGCCCTTGAGGTCTCTTCCAACTCTATGATTCTATGATTTTGGATCCAAGAACTGCATAGCAATGTTTGACAATGTGCTGAATCTGACAGATTCCCATGGTCACAAATCATAGGATCAATTATTTTTGGGCACAATGATCCGGTAAAAAAGAGCAATTCTAGGTCTCAGCTCTCTTCAAATAACCCTGTAGTTGAGTTCACCAATATTTTGACAACAGCCTGGGTTGTATGCTTCTTGATAACATAAAAGATTACAGCTCCCTTAAGACCCCATAGCATCAGTGTCAAAAGAGCTGAAGAGCAATGCCATATGGGCAGCAGGTTTAAACTCTCTAATAAATCTGTGCTCAAGGTTTAACTCAACCGTTTACCCAGTGGCAGGTGGGAAATGCTTCGTTGACAGCCTTCCTCGCGTTTGCCTGCTTTCACCCTCTTTTGAGGTCAGTGAACTCCAAACTGTGGTTGGCTTGACACAGTTTATGCTTTAGGTATCACATCCCCCTTTGGGTGTTTGGCTGTATTAATAAGATGGCCAGGGCTGTTATACATAGAAGTGACAGATCAGTCGTAGACTTTCCATTCAAATATGTTTGTCTCTCTGTCAATTTCATGATATATTTTTTTTTCAAATTTGATTTGCATTTTCTTCTTGTTTCATCCTGAGGTCGTGAGCCTATTCCCCACCACCACTGCATGCAAGGCTGTGAGATTATCCCCCCCCCCCGCGGGGGGAGAAAAGGATGTGCATTTTTGCATTCCCCCCAATATATGTGTTTATTTTATTTGTAATGAATACATTTCCAATGCTCTTACTTCACTTCTTGTCTCCCATGAAAGACGGTGCATTGAGAAACCCCAGTGAAAAAACAGTTGACTATCACAAGTCTTTTTTTTTTGCTCCTGCATGAGATAGAAAAGAGAATGCAATTTTTAAAGCCAGAAAGCAAAAGCAAAACAAAGTGTTTTTGCTTGTATACCATCCCATACCATTTCAAGTAGTCTCTGGGTGGTTTACAGTTTTATTTACAGTAATGCAGGCTACACATTCCCCCCCACCCACCCCCAGCAAGCTGGGTCCTCATTTTACCGACCTCAGGAGGATGGAAGGCTGAGTCAACCATGAGCCTTCTATCTGGGATTGAACCCCAGGTCGTGAGCACAGTTTTACCTGCATTATGGGGCTCCTAAAGCTATTTATTTTATTTTCTTATGAAGGGAAGAGGCTTTATGAACTTTTTTGTATACTGCATAAAGAGAAATAGAAGCCACTCAAAATATTTTGCACAGATGCAGCATTTTATCCATAACAAAAAAGAGAGTTTTAATTCTACTCTACTCATTTCTAAGAAGTGCTACCATGGGGACAAAAGCTACAAAAATATCTAATTTTGCTCAATGGTGGACATTTTTTCTACAATTGATTTTATCTGCATTTGGGGGAAAATACCATCACAGAAAATCATCCAGCATGTTGAGTATAAGAACCATTGTGGGCCAGTGTGCTCTGAATCAACATGGGGGAGTCTTGTAAGAAATAATATAAGAAGGTACGGTCTGACACCTATCACAATCCACATTTTATACATTACTTAACAGCTCCCAGTTGGTTCTAGGAAATACCTGTCCATAAATCTGAAGGTTCCTGAGGCAGTGTGTCTATCATGCTGTTGGAATCATTCACTATTACCATTGGCATCTGATTGGTTGATTGATTGATAACATTGGCCTCCATGTACAGCTCTGCATAAGCTCCTACCTGTGGATGAGAACTTCAGATAGCTGCCTTCATCCTATTCTTGTGACCTTCTCTCACTGGCACCTATTTCCTGTTGACTATTGGTTCCAAGCTTTGTGCACACATATTAGTTGAGATATTTTGGTCCTCTGTTTCTTGGAAAGAGTGGACTCTCTCAGGAGACCAGTAACCTAGGAATAACCTGACACATCACACAACGGTGTAGACCTGCACATCTAGGATTAGCACAGTTCAGCACTGAGATGCTACAAGGCAAAACCCTTGAGGACTTGGGAGGTTAATCAAAGCAGGGGGGGAGTGTAATATTTAATAGACTGTGATTCTCACCATCAGTGATCATGTATTCAAGGCTAAATAACAAGATGACCTCTTCCATCCTTTTCATCTTCTCTGGCTCCTCTCATCCTTAGCTTTTAGTGGGATGTTTTGCGTTTCAGGTGAAGTGAAGAAATGGAGAGGAATCATAGAAGCATAGAATCAGAAGGAGCTCTGAAGGGCCACTGAGTCCAAGCCCTTCCTCTCCAAGTCAAAAAAGCATCCCCAGCAGCTGATTACCCATGCTTGGAAGGATGGTTGTTGTTGTTGTTCAGTCGTTCAGTCGTGTCCGACTCTTTCTGACCCCATAGACCAGAGCTCGCCAGGCCTTCCTGTCTTCCACTGCCTCCCAGAGTTTGTCAAATCCATATTGGTTGCATCGATGACACCGTCCAACCATCTCATTCTCTGCCATCTTCTTTTCCTTTTGCCTTCAATCTTTCCCAACATCAGGGACTTTTCCAAGGACTCCTCTCTCCTCCTGAGGTGGCCAAAGTACTGGAGCCTCAGGTTCAAAATCTGTCCTTCCAGTGAACATTCAGGGTTGATTTCTTTCAGGATGGATAAGTTTGATCTCTTTGTAGTCCAGGGGACGCTCAAGACTCTCCTCCAGCGCCACAGCTCAAAAGCCTCAATTCTGCGGCGATCAGCCTTCTTTATAGTCCAGCTTTCACTTCCATGAAAGGATGGTAGTGCAAGGAGGGTGTTGGGAAGAGAAAGAAGTGTATAGGCAACTGGATGAAGAAATCTATGAAATCTTTAATCTTGAATGGCGTATCACAGTTCTTTCCCCTCCTACATCTTACTCTACATAACAACTTGTGGGCAGCATTGTGTGGAAGGGGCATGAAGATTTTCACCAAATGCTTTGGATGCTGCTAGAAATGTTCTGTAGAAGCAACAGGGCCCAGGGTTGCCTGCAAATGACACCTCTGATGGAATTCAGGACAACTTTGAAAGCTCTTATTTTCGGCATGGGGCAGTTCTGTCTTGCAACATGCCATCTGATAGACAGAGCAAAATTAAACTCTCTGCTGTTTCTGTTTTCATTTTCCTGTGGCTGTAGTGCACGTACGTATGTACACACACACACACACACACACACACACACACACACACACACACACA
>JAHTLZ010003423.1:4202304-4229890 GCA_023846285.1 Phrynocephalus versicolor | reverse complement strand
ACACACACACACACACACACACACACACACACACACACACACACACACATCTTTAAATCCGGGCAGAAGCCCTGGCTTTGGGATTAGCATGCACGCCGGATTTAGGCTTTCAAGCAAACATGTGTTGCCGAAGCGGAATCCAGGAGAGCTCCTTTTCTTTCTTCTCTCGTTGAACTGGAAACTTTCCTCCTCTCAAGACGCTGATTAAGTGCTTCAAGAGATCTCGAGTCCTGGGCAAGGAGGCAAGAAGATAGAGAAGCCTGAAAAGATGCTTCCTTGACCCTGTGGCTTGGACCTCCCTCTCTCTGCCTGCTCTTTTTTAAATCATCATCAGCAGCAACAACATAAAGATCGAGGTGGATGGTTGGCATTCAGCGTCCGAGATGGATCTGACGTGGCATTCACAACTCTCCGTTTCCACCGTACGGAGCAGCCACCCCTCTTGCGCTTCATCCAAAGTTTTTGGGCAGGCATAGAACGTTCTTTGGTATTTCAATCCCGTCTCCCAGTCCAATATGCAGAAGGGGATGAACTCTCAGTTGTGCCAGGAAGAAGCTGCGCGGAGAAGAGACAGCGGCGTCTTGGACTAACAGCACATAGAAGGGTGGCAAGGAACGGAGATCTGCATGAATCAGAGGCCTTTCTTTGCGTCTTTCTATTTTGCCACTTTGCCTGCTTGGGGACTTAAGATTCCCCATTGTTTTGTTTTTTTTCTCGCTCTCTCCCTTCTCTTGGCTATGTGTTACAGGAGGATATTTGTTAAGAGTGTTTAAAGCATTTCTATCTAAGTCCTAATGATTTGGATTAGAAAGAAAGCAATCTCAGGGTTTGTTTTCCAGGCGCTTGGAAGGACAGCGGGAGCCAGCAGAGAGAGGCTGGCTGTGAATCAAAGCAGCCTAGAAGAGCAGAGGACTTTTAACTCATAAATAGATTTTTTTTTTAAATTTGGTAAAATAGAAATCAACAGATCAATGTTTTAAATTATGGAGAGATGCCTGTTTCAGCCTCTTGCATGGTTTTTTACATCTTCCTTTTGATATGTGCCCTTCACTTGGAACCTTGTAGCTGCCTGAGTTCTTGGAAATTGTGCTGAACCTTTTTGCATTCCACACTGTAACAGCCTTGGGCGCTCTAGTATGGATCTCTCTCGGACTCCTTTGCTCCAGAACAAATTCTCGGTTGCCCGCCTGGCCGAAGAATTTTTCTGGATCGGCGGAAGCATTGTGACCTCTCCCAAATGGAAAATGGGCCAAATAGGTAAGAGGGCAAAGGTCGCTTGGGTCCATCAGCCATGCAAGAGCATGATGTCTTAAAAGCTTTGGAGTTGAAGTGGTATTTAGCTATTCATCCTTCTGGAGGAGGTACAGAAGGCTTCATGTGTTCCCATATAATATTCAGAGGGCAGTTTCTCTGCTCATAACTTGAGGGGGGGCGGTCTCTGAAACTTTTGTGTGAAGAACGGTAACAGCCTTTCAATTTGCAATGAAATCTGCATTTCTCAGTAAGCCTCCTTCCCAAAACACACATTTTAAAACTGATGCTCATTCTTTCTGAGGACAAATGTGTCTGATGTTCAGCAGATAACTATCTTTGAAATTCATGCAGCACTGGGAGCTGCAGATCACTTTGCTTTGTTTTTGGATGTATCAAAACTGTACCTCTGGCATCCTGTAGGTACTGTATGTGCCTCAGCTCCATGGACATATTATTGTCTGGATTATTGGCACATGTATATAAGCCAGCACAGAACAAATGACCGCCTGGTAATTTGCTAAATCCATGTTAAAAGCAATGCTTTTCAATGAAACACTAAGGAATTAATTATATACAATTATATACCGAACACTGAGTGATGAAACGGGCTTTTTATTTTGTGTGTAAACATCTCAGTTATCATGGTCCCTTTTTGTTTTTTATCACTTTGCTTTTAGTCAAGAACGTAGGCTAATGGCTATGAAATAGTATCAAAGACTTTGATTTAGGGTCTTACCTATTACAGTAGAGAGCTGGCCCAAGCAAGTGGCATCAGAGGCAGCATGTTTCAGATATCGTAAAACTAAATGCTGGTGGGAGGTTTGGCCCCCATGTGCTGAAATCACTTCATTGGCCTTGGGAGGTAAACTGGGAATGCAGTTTGCTGCTTTGGCTGAATATTTTTTGGGATGCTTTGTTTATTGTTTTGAAACATTTTTAAAACAGCTTTGCTTCTGTGGAAGGACTTTTCTATTTTGAGCAGTGAGTGGAGAAGCTTCACAAATAAGGGGCATCGAATCAAGAAGGCAGGACCAGCAAACAAAGTCGACTCTCACGTACCAGTAGATCAATAAATGGAAACCTTTAGCCCTTGAGCTGAAGGAAACCTGTAAGGTGATAAAATTGGGCCCTCAGAGAGCTTCCTATCTGCTTTGCAAGCATCATCTTCTGAAACTATCGGAGATACAACTTTAAATTCTTGTACAGAACAGATCAATTATTTGCAAGCAGGAAAGCTGTTGCACTAAGCTATACTCCTTAAACATGCATGGAGTTGAGTTACTCTTTCTATTCTTGGTAGGGGGGGGAAAGTTCAAATGGTTAAGAATTGTGTTGGATCCCAACCAATCCCCTGCTTTGCTTTGGGCCTCCCTTGTGGCTTCAACCCACTCTTGGCTTTCATATCCTGAGATCCGTTCCGTAATAGACTTTGGCTCCTGGGTTAATGAAGGTGTTTCAGCCTTTGTAGCTTAAGATGATGCTCTGTTGTTTCCAGTAAAACTCTTGAGTGATTTGCAGTGACAGTCAGTAGCCTGGGTAAGCTTCCAAGAAAAACCAGAGGAAGTGGGCTGAGCAGGGTTACTGGCATGTCTTGAGAATCATCGGCATAGATAAGAACCCTTTTTTTCTTGGACTTACAACTCCTAGAATTCTGGGAGTTGAATTCCCCAACAGATGACATTCCCCATCTCTGAGCATTGCATTGGCTACCTTGTTCGTAAGAAAGCAAACAGACATTTCCAGCATTGGGGCTTCCTGGTGATAACCAGTTGGCTAGGATGGGAAGCAGGAGGGAGCATCCAATGGATGGCTGCACCCACTAACCATGATTCTTGTTTATGCGCTTGTGATGTTATAGGCATTGTGCAGCTCTGGTCAAAGCCAACTCCACTGTAACACATGGGGGTGAGTGGCCTTCCTGAGAAGCACTGCTTTGCAAAACTGCCTTCCAAAGTGGGTTCAAAGCAAAGCTAGAAGCCATCTGCACCTCCATGAATTACTTGAGATTGTTAGAATATGATTTTGCTGTTGCTATTTCCTGACTCTGTGAAGATTCTCAGTTATCCAGGTAAGCTTATCTGTAAGTTGAGTCATGGCAACTGGACTTCTTTTCTTGAGAGACTGAAACATTTTTCTGCTCATCCAAACAGCTTTGTCTGCGTTGCGGGTCCTCCATTGTTAGTTCACTTTGACCTCATGTAATCCTGATCTGAAATAGGCTCACAAGATGGACAATGGCCTCAATAGGCTCATTAAGTGGACAGTGGCCTAAGGTGTGTGAAAGTCCATTTTATGGTTCATTTTATAGGTGAAAGTGAACTATAAAATGGAGAATTTGCCACTAGCTTTCCTCAGACTGATGAAAACATTTAGATCAGCAGCAAAACATTTCAACCTCTCAAGAAAAGAAGTCTAGTTGTTATGACTCAACTTCCAGGTGAAGTTGAGTGCTGATGGAGCATGGATTACTACAAAGTGTTGCCTCATGTTCCACCAGTGCTCCATCTTGACCACAACCTTATAGAGGTATTATTTGGATTACAAGTCTTAGCATTTCACCACCAGCAAAGCCCCAAGCCCTTGCTGTCTGTGGCATTCTGGGACCTGTAGTCCTTTTTTTAAAAGGAATCTTTTCCTTCCCTGATCTTAGCAAGCACACATTCACAGCCAGATTTTGCAGTGCTCTAATTTTGAGAAAGCCTTCTTTGCGGTTGTTGCAACGAAAAGCGAATGGTAGATTTGTAAGTAGTTTCTCCCACAAAGGCAATGGTAGTTCTGGAGTCACACAGACATCTCTTTATCTTCTTTGAAAAGCAAGATTGTCGAAAGCAGCAGAAAATTCGTACCGCATGAACATCTGTTGTTGGGTAGAGGGACAGCTAACAAGTAATAGACACTGAGGTCTAGGGACCTCTTTGTCTTCATACAGTCCTGAGATTCCTGAAGTGGAGTATTCTATTTGTGTAAACAAAGTCTGGACTAGCCCTGACATGATGACTCGGTCAAAGGGAGGGCGTTGGGTGAACAGTACCAGGCACTGACAATCATTCTCATCTGCAATCCTTCCATTCTATTCCCCCCACCAGCACAGCAAGAGCGACATTGTTGACAATGTTGACATTGTGCCACCTAGGAAAGGGAGCTGATGCTGCCAGGCTCTCTAGCTACTGCCTAGTGAAGCGTGGAATTGAGTACGCGAGCCTCTTCGTACCGCTGATCAATATTTCTTTGTTTGCATTTAACAACCACACCGCTTTGGCAAGATACATAAAAACAATGCCGTACGTTAGCAGACATGCTCCTCGGTGTGTGCCGTTTGGGGAGCAAGTCACATCGAGTTGGTTGGAACTGTGCACAGGTTGATAGCCTTGAGATCTTTGTACACGACCCCTAAACTCCACCGCAAATGGCTCCCAGCTCCGGAGCTTAAAATTGTTTCCCCACCAGCTCCGGAGTTTACTGATAATTAAGTGCGACCACACCCACCTAAGTGCGTCCCAGCGCACAAACTCCTAAGATCTCTGGTCCGAATGTAAGTGGCCAGTGGATCTTAGGGGTCATGTGAAAAGGCTCTTGGATACTTCATAGGCCTGCTTGACTGCAGAGCTGGATCCACAAGGGCCATCGAAGCAAGGAAGCCACAGCTCAAGTATTCCTGAAAAGCGGCCACCCAACCTCTGTTTAACATCTGTAGGAAAGGAGAGGCCTTCCCTCTCTGAGGTGTTCCATTCCGTTGTTGAGGAGACTTTATAGTCAAGACGTTCTTCTTAATGTTGGGTCAAAATCTCCCCTCTTGTGATATGAATCCATCATGTTCAGATCCAGCACTCTGGAGCTACAGAAAGCGAGAGCACTCCTTTCTTGTGACATGGCTTCAGAGACTAGGACACGGGGCAATGGTTTCAAACTACAGGAAAAGAGATTCCATTTGAACATTAGGCAGAACTTCATGACAGTTAGAGCTATTTGGCAGTGGAATATGCTCCCGCGGAGGGTGATTGAGTCTCCTTCTTTGGAGGTTTTTAAGCAGAGGCTGGATGGCCATCTGTCAGAAATATTGTGATGGGGGTTCCTGCATGGCAGGGGGTTGGACTGGATGGCCCTTGAGGTCTCTTCCAACTCTATGAGTCTATGATTCTATGACATCCCTTTGCTCTCCAAGGGTTTCTGCAAAGGCCAAAGGGCCTTCCTGCGTTTTAGCTTTTGTCAGTCACGTCCACAGAACTTGAGCCACAGCAGACAATTCTAAGAACTTCGCAGAACTTCAGATCCCAAAATTCTGTAGGTTACACCAATGACACTGGAAGCCTTCTCAAAGTGATATAACAGTGTGGTGCAGATACACCCACTGTCTTCCTAGCTTTGTTAGGTCATGGTCCACAGAGAGACCAGTCCTGGTGGACAACTGAGATTTAATTTTTAAAAAAACCATGATAGTTGTTTTCCAAGATTCCTGTGTGGGACAGTAGGAAGGACTCCTTCTAAAAATAAATAAATACCTAACCTGGTTTGCTGAGAAATATGTGGAATACATTTTCAGTTTCTGATACTAACTCCCCAGCACCTGGAAACAAAAAGAAATGAAGTTGTAGTCTTGCAGATTGCAAGATCTAATTAGGGTTGGTTATATAGGACTTTTAGGAAGCCGGCTCAGGGGTTCACCATAACCTGGAAATGACTGGCCAGAACATAACAATAGGCAGTTCTTTGTGGGATGGCTCTTCCTAACTTTAATTTCCTCCTCTTCTTCTTTATTATATGGTCACAGATCTTCCTAACTTGAATGAGTCCATTGCATTTTGAGAAACATTTGGAATGTGAAAACATAGCTTGTTAATTTTCTTTTCTTTTCCTCATAGTGGAAAAATGTATGAGCTCCATGCAAGCTGGTACTCAGATGATCAAACTCCGGGGCAGTTCCAAAGGTCTGGTGCGTTTCTACTACCTGGATGAACACAAATCATGCATTCGGTGGAGACCCTCTCGAAAAAACGAAAAGGCCAAGAGTAAGTTCATGGCATTGATGGCCATCGCTGTGAATATGTGCTATTGAAAAGGGACTGTTGTCTATGGGTTTTCTCATACATAGGAGCAAACTGAGATTTATCTTACAACTCCTCTGCTTCTCTTATTTCAGTCTCCATAGATTCCATCCAGGAGGTATGTGAAGGAAAGCAATCAGAAATCTTCCAGCGCTATGCAGAGGGCAGCTTCGACCCCAACTGCTGCTTCAGCATCTACTACGGTGATCACATGGAGTCACTGGACCTGGTATCCTCTAGCGGAGAAGAAGCTCGCACCTGGATCACCGGCCTTAAGTACTTAATGGCCGGCATAAGTGATGAAGACAGCCTGTCAAAACGGCAGAGAACCAGAGACCAGTATCCTTCCCGAGGCCAAGGGTAAAGGGTGATGTACATTAGTGGTGGGCTGTGGGGTGGGGCACCTTGAAAGGGCCACCTTGGGGAAAAGCTTGTTTTGGGCCTCCTACCAGAAACACCTCAACTAGCTTGGTCACCTGAGGACTGCTTGAAGGTGTCATTCAAAAAACTCACCTTTCCAGCTGCTGTTCATTGTAACTATTTGAGTCCCTATTTCTAAGAGAATTTATTCTCAGTTCCTAAGAATTTACGGAACCATGCAATTCTTGTCACACTTGGGATGAAAATAATTTGAAGTTAGAAGAACATTTGAAGGTATGGGCAAGTGAATCGAATTCTTCCCCCCCCCCCAAACTGGCTTTGAGCACTTATGTTCTTAAAAGCCTGGTGAATTGACAAATGAACAGATGGATGGATGACTGAATGGATGGACAGATGGTTGGATGGATGGTTGGATGGATGGATGGATAGACGGATGGATGGATGGATGGACGGGCGGATGGACGGATGGATGGATGGATGGATGGATGGATGGGCAGATGGATGGATGGAAGGATGGATGGACGGACGGATGGACGGACAGACGGATGGACGGACGGATGGACGGACGGATGGACGGATGGATGGATGGATGGACGGATGGAGGGACGTACGGATGGATGGACAGACAGAGGGATGGATGGATGGATGGATGGATGGATGGATGGATGGATGGATGGATGGATGGATAAAGCACCTTCTTCTAATAGCGCACTATTGTGCTACTCCTTATTTAGACAGATACCAATTTATTAGGATATGGTGGGTGCAAATTCCACTTGCCAGTTTCACTTCAGCTCCCAGTTGCTCCCAATGAAGGAATGACCCCATTTTACAGCACAAACACATGCTTTACCATTATCTTATTTCCAGATTATTCCTTCTCAGGCTGTTCAGTCCCGGATGTAACAACAGTAACATGTCCCAGGTATGGTTTCATGTCAGCCCTCCATTCCGCGCTCTCTTGGACTTGTCTCTTCCTTTTTCCTTGACTGCTGCTAAATGTGGTTGAAACAAACCTTTGACGAGGCGGACAAAAACGGCGATGGCAGCCTGAGCATCAACGAAGTCCTCCAGCTGATGCACAAGCTCAACGTCAACCTACCGCGACAGAAAGTCAAGCAGATGTTCAAGGTAAGAGTCGTCAGCAGCTGCTCCTGGCAGGACAGGTCTCACGGTGCGAGGTTGCAATGCACAAGGCTCCCCTGGCAGCTGGAGACTTTGAACAGGAGTCAGCAGTGTGACATAGCAGCCAAGAAAGCCAATGTGATTCTTGGTTGCATCAACAGAAGCATAGCTTCTAGAGCAAGGGAGGTGATAGTCCCACTCTATTCTGCTCTGGTCAGACCCCACCTGGAGTACTGTCCCCAGTTCTGTGTGCCTCAATTTAAAAAGGATGTTGACAACCTCATAAGAACTTAAGAACCTAAGAAGAGCCATGCTGGATCAGGCCAAAGGCCCATCTAGCCCACTTCCTGTCTCGCACAGTGGCCCCACCAGATGCGTCTGGGAACGCATGAGACTAGATCTCTGTCTCCTGATACCACTCCCCTGCATCTGGTCCTTGAAGTACCCCAGTTTTAAGCCTGGAGATGACACATCCCCATCATGGTTTGTAACTGTGATGGACTTTTCCTCCAGGAATCTGTCCAATCCCCTTTGGAAGGCATCCAGGCCAGATGCCATCACCACATCCTGTGGCAGGGAGTTCCAGAGGAGGGTCACCAGGATGGTTAACGGTCTGGAAGAAATGTCTTACGAGGAGCAGTTTAGGGAGCTGGGAATGTTTAGTCTTCCAAAAAGAAGGCTGAGAGGAGATATGATAGCCATGTTTAAATATCTGAAAGGATACCATATCGAAGAGGGGGCGTCTTGTTTTCCATGGCTACATAGACTAGGACTCGGAGCAATGGTGCTAGGGTGTGTACAAGTGACAGCCCCAAGGCTGCATGTGGCCTGTGATCTCATTTCAGGTCGTCTTGGTCCTTATTCCCATGGGGCAATCTGTTCAAACCTTCTGGCAAAAGCAATCTGGCTCCTCCCCAGCAAGGGAAGACGGTGGAGATGGAGGGCAAAGGAGGAGGACTGGTCAAAAGGGAAAAGGAACCAAGAGGTTGACCTTGCCCATTTTTGACCCAGGGTCCTATCCAAATGTGTTTTCGGAGCTGTCCCAATGGTCTCCAGGGATGAGCGAAGTCTGGCCCTTCAGGAACTGTTGGGTCCAAATTCTCACCATTCTTCATCACTTCTGTGAGACGTGGCAGGCGGAGAACACCTGGAAGGCGGCATTTTTCTTTAAAATGGGGATTTAACACCCCTGTTCTGAAGAAATCGGACAGTGGCTCTTCCTTTTTGGGAGTGCTCCCTGAATGAGAGAGAGCCAACGTTGTGACCGTCCGTCCTTTGCTAAGAGGCTGACGTGCCCACAAACGCCTGTTGAGCTCTGCCTTCACACTTTGTCCTCGCAGACCTTTTGGATTCTTTTGGTTTGGATTTTGCCAAGTCTGGTGAAGACAGAGATCTGCCCTCCAGTGTGCTCAGCTAAACAGAGTCCCTTTTGCCTCTGGAGAGATTTCTGTCAAGCATCATTTTGGGATGGGAATGGGAGGGGGGCTTGTTGGCAGCCCATCCCTCGGAATCTGTTTAAGCCACCATCTGAGCCACTGTGCATTTTCTTTACATTAAGGGAGGATTCGGAACGCAGGAACCATCTGTTCATCTGGAGCGCTGTCACCGTCCTTATCTTGTACAAATTGCTAAATTACTCCTGTCAGGGTGACAGGCTCAGCTTTTTTGGTGGGGGGGGAGGGCTGCAGGGGGAAGAAATCTGTCATTAGGCATACAGGGGCTGTTTCTGATGCTTTCTTCTGTGTTTTGGCCCCGACCTATTTTGTAATTGAAGGCGTGGGGGCGAGGTGGGGAGGGGAAAGAGAGGGAAGAGACATTAAAGGAACACAGGCAAAGCATGGTGCAAACCTCTTGTTGTGTAATTTCGCAACGCTGCCGGGAGTTGAGTCAGAGTTTCTTTGTGGTAGGCAAACGTGTGTGTGGTGTGGTGGTGTTTTTTTTTTTAAGCATGCCGCTTGCCTTAAAAATGATTCCATGGCATCAGCAGAATCTATAAGCGTTGCCAGAATTGACGGATATGCTGAGGAAAGAAATTATTTTTCCCCTACACAAACACACACACACACACACGAAGCCTCAATCTGCCATCGTTGGCCTAAGCAATAGCAAAAGATGCTGCATTCTTGGTAGTGATACATTTGTAAGTGTCAGGTGCTCCTCTTGACAATACTGTTGGTTACTCTTCTTCCCTCATCAAGAGTTTCCAGTGCCAGGCCAGCAGACTGGTCTATATATATATATATACAGAGCACATCATGTGAAAGGCAGGTCTGGATGAATCACAAGCCGGAATTAAGATTACTGGAAGATATATCAACAACCTCAGATATGCAGATGATACTACTCTGAGAGCAGAAAGTGAGGAGGAATTAAAGGACCTCTTAATGAGGGTGAAAGACGAGAGTGAAAAAAATGGGCTGAAGCTCAACATCAAAAAAACTAAGATCATGGCCACCGGTCCCATCACCTCCTGGCAAATAGAAGGGGAAGAAATGGAGGCAATGACAGAGTTTATTTTCTTGGGCTCCTTGATCACTGCAGATGGCAACTGCAGCAATGAAATTAAAAGACTCCTGCTTCTTGGTAGGAAAGCAATGGCAAACCTAGGTAGCATCCTAAAGAGCAGAGACATCACATTGCCAACTATGGTCAGGATAGTCAAAGCTATGGTTTTTCCAGTAGTGATGTATGGAAGTGAGAGCTGGACTATAAAGAAGGCTGATCGTTGCAGAATCGATGCTTTTGAGCTGTGGTGCTGGAGGAGAGTCTTGAGAGTCCCCTGGACTGCAAGGAGATCAAACCTATCCATCCTGAAAGAAATCAACCCCGAATGTTCACTGGAAGGACAGATTTTGAAGTTGAGGCTCCAGTACTTTGGCCACCTCATGAGGAGAGAGGAGTCCTTGGAAAAGCCCCTGAGGTTGGGAAAGATGGAAAGCAAAAGGAAAAGAGGACGGCAGAGAATGAGATGGTTGGACGGTGTTATCGATGCAACCAATATGGATTTGACCAAACTCCGGGAGGCAGTGGAAGATACGAAGGCCTAGCGAGCTCTGGTCCATGGGGTCACGCGGAGTCAGACACAGCTGAACGACTGAGCAACAACAACAAAAATGTATATGTATATGTATATAGACCAGTCAGTGGCTCTCTATTTGTGTTGTCAGTGGCTCACTAGTGTCCATTCATGGCCAAGGATTGCTTGAAATTCCAGTGGTTCCCGACGCTTGGGCACCCAGATTTTCTTGGACTCCCACTCCCAGAAATCCTGGCCAGCACCACGAGTGGTGATGGTTTCTGGGAGTCTTAGTCCAAGAACATCTGGGAGCCCAAGCATTGGGAACCACTGCAATATGCTCTTCCTGGGAAAGTCCATTTCCATCCCTGTTGCTGTGAGGATAACAACAAAGCTCAGAAGAAACAAGAAAGGAAACCAGACCCTGCCAATTAGAAAGTCCCAGGGCTCCAGCGCTTCAAGTCCTGGCTCCACTAGTCCACTGTGCCTGTGCTGTGTTTGCGAGCGTGTACTTAAAGCTTAAGAAAGAAGGATTTCTTTAAAATGGTGCTTTCCTTTTCTAAAGCCGGTTGAGCCTGCCTTGCTGATCCTCCATGATTGTTTTCGTAGATGCGCAACGGAGCTTCAGCAGTGGTCCTTCAGATTCTTCTCTTTGCTTCCGGATTTAGACTTTTTTTGGTTTTTTTGAGCCAAGGGCTTCAGAAACCATCTTGCAGGATTTGTTGTTCTGGTTCAGACATGTTTTCCAGACAGTGTCTCTAGCCATTACTTCCAAGAAGATGCTCAAGTAGGGTGTGAAGAACCTCCGTCACATTGTTTGTTCCTCCTGTCGTCCAGAGGTATCGTGCGTTTGGTGACATCTCCTTGTTGAAGCAGGCCAAAGGTGATGCCAAAGATGGGGAAAGTTACTGAGGAAAGTTACCGTAAATCCTCCAACTTCTCCCTTCCCTGGCAAAGCTGATATCTCAGTTGCTTCTGCAATTATGTAAAAGCCATCATCTTTGTTGCATTTCTTCCAGACCCACCTGGTTTTTTTCCTTGACTTTGTGTGTGTGTGTTGTTAATGCATGCAAAATTTGTACACATATAGTGTGCATTTTCCCTCACGTCCAACAATTTTTATACATGTTACCTACCTGACACATCATTTATACCTTGATTAAAAGATGCTTGTGTGCATTTTCTTCCCAGCTGGGTGCACAGGAACCATCCACACTTTAAATCTGCATGTTGCTTTGAGCGTATTTAATTTATCCCCAAACACCTTGCAGTCTTTGCAAATGCATGCATTTTTTTAAAGGAAATGTGCCTTGAGAGCAGCGGATATGCTGGTTTCATCAAGATTAACAATAAAATTCATTCATTCATTCACAATAAAAAGGGGAAAAAAGATTAACAGCATCCCTTTTCTAGTCTTCTGTACCTGGCAGTGGGATCTGCTGACCCAAAGGAGGGTGGTGGAGTCTCCTTCTTTCAAGGTTTTTAAGCAGAGGCTGGATGGGCATATGTCAGGAGTAATGTGATGGCGGTTCCTGCATGGCAGGGGGTTGGACTGGATGGCCCTTGAGGTCTATGATTCTATAGGAACATAAGAAAAGCCATGCTGGATTAGGCGAAAGGCCCATCTAGTCCAGCTTCCTGTCTCTCTCAGTGGCCCCACCAGATGCCACTCCCCTGCATCTGGTCCTGACACATCTCCATCATGGTTTCTAACCTGGGATGGACTTTTCCTCCAGGAATCTGGGCAATCCCCTTTTGAAGGCATCCAGGCTAGATGCCATCACCACCTCTTGTGGCAGGGAGTTCCACAGACTAACAACACACTGGGTAAAAAAAAAAGAATCTTTTGTCTGTTCTCACTCTCCCAACCCTGGCCCAGTGGCTATAGTACCCATTCTGCCTGTATGAAGCTTTCTTTCCGCAATCATTTGTGAGAGGGAGGTGGGAGCCGGATCCAACCCATGATTTGGATCTCTGCCTTGCCTCAGTGCTTCTGCAAGGATGAGGCAGGAGATCCATCCAGACAAAGTCTCCATTTGATATGCAGCTATTGTTTATCTCATGTCCTTTTACTTAGTAAGGCCAGCTTAGACACCAAGAGGATTATCCGTTCCTTATGATCCACTATGTTTCCCTTGCACCCTGTCGTTTCCTCGGGCATGCATGTCTCAGCAGCTAGCCTGAAGTTCAAGTGTTTATCCTCCCATAGCCAATGACAAAAAAAAGTACGCTAAATGCAAGAGCATAAGCTGAGGAAAATCACCGGCTATGATATAGAAATTCCATTATTGTTTTTTTCTGGGAAATACAAAGCTGGACAATTGTTCTGCTGTCTTGGAAAGCTTGTGGTCAACCTGCTGGCGGGCTCCTTGAAATGTTGGCGGGAGCCAAAGTCACACAAAACCGATGAAAGAGGCAAGGCTCTTGTAGAGGCAAATGTATGTGCGTTCCAGCTTTTCGCTTTCCCCAGCTGGCTCCTTGGATCTGAACGGCTTTTCTAAAAACTTCTTGGAATGAAAAAGGAAGGCAGGGGACAGCTTGCGATTCTACCTTCCACCTCTGGTGGATCTTGGCTGCAGTTCCCCCGATGAAAAGGGTGCCTCCTTATGTTGGAGACTGAAAAAAATGAAAGAGGGAGAACGAAAGCCAAGATTGCCCAACCTGAACATGTCCTTATTCTGCAGGCTCATCCGATAGTGGGTCTCCCTTTCTGCCTGGGGTTCAGAGGTCATCACTTTCCGATTGGAAAGCGAGAAATGACTTTGATGTTAGGTCAAAGACCATGCCAGTCTCAACCGCTTCCCCCCTGCCCTCGTCATCAATCTCCTCCCACTTTGCCAGCGGATGCACCCCACAGCCACAGTGAGACACACACACACACACCCATGCTGTAGTAGTGTGGATGTTACAAGGGTAGCTCCAAAGAGAATATTGGCATTTGGCAAGATTCCAGAGACACTTCAGTGAAGGCAGGGTTGGTGGGTTGGTTTTTAAGGCTCAGCTGTCAGCGGTGTGCACGGAGGGCAGAGTTGGGCATCCTATAAGCTTTAGGACAGTGGTGCCCAAACTTCAGCCCTCCAGATGTTTTGGACCACAATTCCCACAGTCCTTTGTCATTGACAATGCAGGCTTGGAATTCTGGGAGTTGTGGTCCAAAACATCTGGAGGGCTGAAGTTTGGACATACCTGCTCTAGGATCATACGTAATTAAACCCTCATATAAATGTACTTTAGGGACTCTCAGAGAGAGAGAGAGAGAGAGAGAGAGAGTTTCAGCTCTTGGCAGGAAGGTTTCTCAGTGTAGAATTCTCCCAGAATTTCTCAGAAGGCTTGCGGTCATGTGTTTTCTGGAGGGAAAGCCAGGCTGTGCAAGAGGATTACAACTCCTCAACAGAACCGTCCCGTTCCTTCCCAGGATTCACCCTACAGAGCAAAAAGTTGCACAGGTTTCCCTGCTTCCTGTACAAAACAACAGCGGGGAGACAAACCCAAAAACCAACCCATGTGAGGCCAAGAGCTTGTTTTTGTAGGAAACAGGAAAAGCTCCTGGTGCAGGAAGTAGCCTGATTGGGGAGTCTTCATAGGGCAAGGTTCTTGAAAGGGAACTCAGGATGTTTCAGGGCCAGCATTGATTCCGGGCCTGCGTGCAACGACAATAAAGAGGAGTCCACCAGTCGTCCATCTGGCCTGTCACTTCCTTGCACACCATGGCTTCTTTGAAACACTGATTTGATAAGCCTTGCAATGCATTTTCTCTGCCATCCCAAGGACCCTCTTCCTTTGAGTCATCAGTTGTGGCAAGGCACCTTCTCTGTGCCCATGAATTTGTTTTTGGCTCCCCACCTCCTCGAAGCCGTATTTAGTTCGAGGTGCTCTAGAACTGCTGCCGAGCAAGCCAGGACAAGATTAAGCTTCGAAAGGGAGCATGATCTGGCCCCAGGATAAGGCAGATGCCTCTTGGAGGGATCATAGCTCACTACTCCAGGACATGAATTGTATGCAGATTGGTTCAGAGCTGGTTTAAACCAATTAGGCTCATGTAATCTGTGCCATCTTTAGGTAAAGCTAGGAAAGTTGTGTTCTAAAACCCCGGACACCAGCTGGCAGCCACCATAGATGGAACAAGGGTCTGCCTCAGAGATAAGGCATTTCTGATGCTTCACATAACCAGACAGAATCCAATGAAGGAACTTGTTTCTCTGTTGCAAGCCAATCATCTTTAATAAGATCGTGCTTCCTTCCTTTCTCTCTTCCATTTTCTTTCCTGCTTTTTGCTGTTCCAGCAGCTGCTAAGCCATACTAGGCTAGCACCTTGAAAAACCCAATTAAAAAAAAAACCTCATCGAAAGCTGAGGATTAAGAAAGGAAAGCCTGTCATTTTGGAGTGCCAAGTGGCCACGAGGAGAGGGGACGAGATTTAAACCCTTTAGAAACCAGCAGAACGAATATATGGATTATCGCTAAATGTGTATTAGCGCATTTCAGATTGACACCATTAATTCGCTAAAAGTGGCTCCTTAGGTGCCCCAGAATAGGGAAATGTCTGTTTCCCCTATAAAGATGCACTTTCCCATCTACTGCAATCCATCTTTTTCAACTCAACGTAAAAAGGGAGTTTTGAGCCACTGGAAATGTTTAATTTTGCTGAGGCAGTCCGCATATTTCTCCATCAAATCCAAGCTGGACTTTGAAAGGAAAATGACGACGTTATCAGTTTATGCAAATCGGAGATGAATGGCAGGCCGCTGTTTTTGAAACCTGCATAGCTTTTGATTTTTAATAGCTCTGGCTTCCGGCTACTTCACAGCCTTCCCGGGGCTGATAGGGAAAGTTTTGCTGGGAGAGAGAGGATTAGGAGAACCACAACATTTCTAAGCTCCAGTCAGAACTTCAAAAGAAAACAGGATGGTCAAGGAACCAGGCAGGTGGTGGGACTGACAATTAATCAAACCTATTGAACACAGCCAAGTTCAGGAAGAGCATATCTGGTATAAAAACGCCTCCTTTTATACCTGTTCCTGCCCAATGTTCAGCATTACCAGCCCAGCCCAGCAGAATCTGTCATTCGTAATTTAATAGCTAGCCAGACAGCGCAGCTAGACAGGGATTCCTAATAGAAAAGTACCTGTACCTGATATATGGGATTGCTACTAGCCATCAGAGTAAACAATAGTAATTTAGATGATCAACCTTGCACTTCAAGTGTTGTCTTCTTTAGGGAGGGGCTTTATCCCCTGTCCTGTGGACCATCGGAGGCTGGTCTGCTCAGAATTTGAGAGAAGGGGACTTTTCAGTGGCTGCCCCAAGGCTATGGGGCTCCCTTCAAGGGAAGGCTTGCCCCATCTTCTCAGTACCCTTCCGTCAGCAGGAAAAGACTGACAAACCTTCAGCAACCGGCAAAGGATGCTGAGAAAAGCTGCTGTTTCTAAGAAAGGATGAGATTTTTCTGTTTTAGTAGGCTCTTTCGGTGCCTCTGTGTTCATGTTTCGAATGGCCAAGAAAAACTGAAATACTGAAGAAAAGTAACTCTAGCAGGTTGTCCTTTGAGGTTGGTTGGGAACCACTTTTGCAACCCATTATGCGAAGGAAGTCTTGACAGTGGAGGCAAATGATTCCGCCATTGTGTAACTGAAATGGATCCTATTTAAATGTAATGTGTGTGTGTGTGTGTGTGTGTGTGTGTGTGTGTGTGTGTGTGTGTTTCAGGCTGACCCGGATTGAGTGGAGGCCAGAGTATCAACGGAACGAAGCAAAATAATAGATGGATCGATGATTTGACCATGTGGTGCATAGCAGCACTACATATAAGGCAGCACTGTCGGCTGTCGCAGGGCAGCCCAAAAGAAAAAAAACAGCAGTGGATTTTAGATTGTGGGTTCCATCAGTTTACTGCTGTCCATGGTGCTGATCCACTGTCTTTTGTGAGATTTTCCCTCTTGGTGATGTCTAATAAAAATGATAGTGCATAAAAACAGAAAACTATATAACAAATACTGGAATGGCTGGTATCTGGTGCAGATAAATGCCCCAACTGTGTACATCCAATCTAGAATGACATAATTAATCTGGTCTGTCACAATGCTATATAAGGGATGTCAACTAGCTTGCTGTTTCTGACCATACATCTTCCTTTAAAACAACTGGGGTGTATGAAAAGAAACCAATATGAAAGATTGTAAGACGCCTCGTACGTTTTGCGGTGCATGCCATTAAGTTGTGGAATTCGATGCTGCAAGATATTGGGAAGGGCCTGATTTAAAAGGGTGCAAGCAAATTAGGTACGTCAAGTATTGCTTTGTTTATACAAAGATATTTCTCATAATATCTGAGTGGAACTCCCATGTTTATTGTATAATTGGCATTTTTTTCTTAGTGTGGGCCATTATTTAATGGAAGTGCATATGCCTTCCATGCAGACCAGAACTAGCTCCTACCATCCATCTTTCTAATTATAATTCCCAGCTTCTCCAGTTGAAATAAGGTTGCATAGCTCAAAAGGATAATTGGTCGTTCACTGTTCTTCACATCACCCAAGCACAAAACGGTCTCCCCCTCATTCCACAGGATTTTTTTTAAAAAAATAAAAAGGCCCTTGGTGGAAGAATGGAGATACATTTTTATATGTTGCCGCTTGAATTTCTTTTGTTCTTGCCCTCTTAACAGCTGCTGGGTTTTGAGTGAATCTTTAATTTATTTCACTTTAGCAAGGTAATAGACCAGTCCCCTTTAGCTGTATTCGGATTCTACTCTTTGTTTGGGAGGGAATAATGTACTGTCTGTTTGAGATAAACTGATTTGTTTATTTGAACACACTTTGGGGGGATTGTTTTGTTTTTGACCAAGAGACTTAATTGCATGGCTTAGGATTCCATTTGATCTCTTCTGGTAGAATGTACGCCAGTAGTGTCTTTCTTTTTAGATATCTTGGTCACGTATAAAGGACGTATTTAAATTGTTTTCAGTTCTTTGCCAGCTTGGAAGAAGCTGGGAGAACTTGCACTCCTTTGGCATAGTCATTGAGAGCTTAGGGTAGAGTGGTCAGTTGTCAGATGTCCAGTGGCTGCACACCCCCTACCCTGGATCACGAAGGGTTCTACACTTTCTCACACACCCCATCCCCTTCCAAACTGCATAAAAATGGGATGGCTAAATGGAACAGGCACCTCCGAGTCCTATTTTAAGGAAGTGAAATCCCTAAAAACATGGCCAAATTGTCCCCTGCATGCCCTAGAAGACATAAAAAGACCGTTGGTACGAATTTCTTCCTTAGTTTGGAGAGGGGACGATTATGAGAATTCTACATGGCTTACAGGTGTTGCAGGCTTTGTGTATGGGACCCTAGGGTTGCCTGCTGACAGAGGGCACTTTTACACAACCTCTAAAATCCACTGGCAACTTAAATTTGGACCAGAGATTGTGGGGGGGGGGCTGTTCTGCTTCCTGTGTTCCCACCCTTCTGCACTCCATTGCTCCTGTCTGCGGTGAGGGGAGGGAGAAAAAGAGGGAGAAAAGAATGCAGGCTCATCTCCGCTCACCTCCGTCTGCCATTGGAGCAGCCCCGTAGGGATTCCAGGCTGTTAAAGGGGCAAGGGGACAAAAAAACAAAACAAAACAGAAAGTGAGGAGAGCTGGCATCCACAGCTTTATAATCCGCATCGGAATTTTTTTTACCTCCAGAGAGCAGGTACTTGTAAAATGCACTGGGGCGCGCTTAGGTGGCCATGGTCGTACTTATTTTTTTTTTAAAGTCCGCAACTGGTGGAAAACAATTTTAAGTTCCACATCTGGGATCCCTTTGCCTCGGATTTTAGGGGTTGTGTAAAAGCAGCCAGAGGCTGCCAGTTACCCATCCCTGCACTTAAGACCCCTCCAAACTACAATGATGTAGCAGAGCAGGGCACGTCGGCAGGAAGAGGGGGCATACCCATGGGACTGGTGTTGGTCATGTAGATTGGCTCCAGTTTGTCAGTAGCTCTCTGTCTTACAAGCGTTTCATTCCCCAAACCTCAACTTGGTGTAATTGTGGGAATGAACCACAACTGTTCTTGGAACGAAAGACCCAGAGGAGCCGTTTATGTTTAATGATGCTTATTGGTTATACAAGTAAGAGACCTCTTGCATATTTGCAGGGACTTGAAGAAGCTGCTTTGGCTTGTTCCATGCTGGCAGGTGCTAATGGAGTGTGAAAGCCAGCAAAAACCGAAAACGGCAGATGAGTGAGGAGGTGGTGGCAGTGCTGGTGTTGGTGGCGGAAGCTTGGTGGACGCAGCAAATGTTATTAAAGGGAGACAATGCGAAATCGTTTAATGCCCATTGATTTGCATTTGTTTATTTATCTTGGCAAGATAGCGCTCCAGGTCTGTTCCGGGATGGTAATGGAGTTTAATTAGGAAGGGAATCATTGTGGGAGGCAGGCCAGGAATTCACTCCTCATTACAACATCATTGGCTCCATCAGAGACATCAAAGGGGGTGATTAGGACTGGCCATAATAGGCAAGATGTTCCATAACGAGGGAGATGCTTAGCGCAGAGAATTGACTTCGACCTGTAGCTGATTCATGCTTTGCCTGGGACAGATAAAAGGCCATTAAGAGCCTATAAGCATTTGAGGATCTTGTCTTCAGGTGAGGTCTCACAGAAGTAAGGAGAGCAGCAAAGGTGGGTGGGAAGGACCTGCCCATAAGATCTCAGCAAACAGTTAAGACCTGGTTTTTTTTAGCCCAGCAAATTTTCGGAATAGTATCCCACCATTCTGTTGAAGAAGATAAATCACCAGTGATCTTGCTGCTAGTCTCTTGCACTGAGATGTGGCATTTAGAAGGCATTTTCAATTCGACTCTGTACTCAACCTCTTGTTTTAGGACTTGATCATCATTGCCATTGTTGCACTGCAGAGCTAGACAGGACCCCATGTATCTTGGAGTCCAGACCCTGTCAAAGAGGAATATTGGGGTGGTCTGAACTCCCAGTCGGGGTGGGGTTTCATTACCCAGTGAAATCCTTTGGTCCAGAGCCATCGGGAGATAAGCGGCTGGAGCACTGGATGAGCTTGGGAGACCTTAGTCTCTAGTGCAGTGGTGGCGAACCTTCGTCACTCCACGTGTTTTGGACCACAACTCCCACAGTCCTTTCTCATTGGCAATGCAGACTTGAAATTCTGGGAGATGTGGTCCCAAACATCTGGAGTGATGAAGGTTCACCAGCAAGGCTCTAGTGAGTGCTGGAATGCCCTAGATGAACTTGACTTCACTGTGGTTTCTTTCCAACTCTCCTCTCTCACAGGGTGCTTTGTGAGGATGAAGAGGCACCAAGACCGTGAAACTCCCTGGGTGACCTTTGAAATCACTGGAGAAAAGACAGAATAGAAATGCAACTAATAAATAAGAGGCAAGGTGATGTAGTGGAGAGAGCGTCAGACTAGTGCTCAATTAACTGAGTATCCCCTATACCAGTGGTGGCGAACCTTCGGCACTCCAGATGTTTTGGACCACAATTCCCACAGTCCTTTGTCATTGACAATACAGGCTTGGAATTCTGGGAGTTGTGGTCCAAAACATCTGGAGTGCCAAAGGTTCGCCATCACTGCCCTCTACTCACAACCCTTATTAAGGTAACCATAAGACCAGAGCAGTTGGACAGCACAGAAGAGCCATAAACAAACACAGCTGTGTCTACTTGCCTTGGCCTCCTGAACTGAGCCCAGCTCAGAAGTTCACTGATTGTGTTGCTTCTCAAGAGTAGAGGAATGGATGCTAACTGCTGTCCGTACCCCACCCCATTATACCAGGAGGCAGACACAGATGACAACCAAGGGACCCTGGACTTTGAGGAGTTCTGCGCCTTTTACAAGATGATGTCGACAAGACGCGACCTGTACCTGCTCATGCTTTCCTACAGCAACCACAAAGACTTCCTGGACGTTGATGATCTGAGGCGCTTCCTGGACGTTGAGCAGAAGGTAAGCATTGAGGATCTCAGCTCTGCCATCTTGTGATGTTGGCAATCACTCGGACATCCCTTTGGTTCCTCTTCCAAGAAGCAAGTATTAGGGGGGGAATGGGGGGGGGGGCTTAGGATTTGTTTGGTTTCTGAATTTTATACTAATCACAAAATCATCCCTTTTGAAATTGGCAATGTAGATTTTTGACACCATCAATTGGAAGACTTTGATGGAAGGAAGCCATCCTCAGTTTGTTTTTTAACCATAAGCTTGTTCTCACTGGGAGAAGCAAACACTGAATTTCAAATTCAGCTGGGACACAGCTGCCTTTGTATTCCACATAACACATCTGAGTCTTCTGTAAGATTCTGCATTGATTTTGCTGTGAGAGATACGACGAATCTGCCTGCTTAATTTTCCTCACAACATTTCAAAATTCCACCAGCCTTCTCATGCCAGCTTTGTTCTCCACCAGACTACAATTGCTTTCTCGTTTGTTCAAAGAAAATTGTGGATTATTATTATTATTATTATCATCGTTGTAATACTTGCATGTGTATTTGTGGAGGGAATGCAAGAGTTCTCTTCATTTCCACTGCTTCTAAAATGTCTCCCTCTTAGGGTAAACAATTGCCTGCAAACAGAAAGAGGGGTATTTTTTTCATTTTAATGCCACATCGCTGCTAATGTTCTTTAAGGAACAAGCTTCTCAGTCCAAATATTTATGCCTTCATCAAGCACCCAACATTATCAGGCACAATCAAAACTGAGAAGGATTTCTTAAGAGAAAGAGGGGTGTGAGAGGGAAAACAAATGTCTTCATAATGGTTGTGTTTGTCTTCTTGGACAGGTTCCCAGATCATCAAAAATGACCTTCCTTTCACAGGACATGTTTCTGTTTGATATGCACGCTAGTGAAGGGGAGGGCGAAATAACAAATATGAAAAATGACTTTAAAGAGAGAACAAACATTTTGAAGGTTCTTTTCAAGTGCAAAGGGTGGAATAGCACTTCTAGAGGGGAGAGAGGGCTAGTTTAATTTGACCAAGGGAAACATGAAATTGCTGGCTTGCATTGGGCAAGCATCTACCTCACTTTCCCACCAGCTGGCATGTCAGGAGATGATGGTAATATGGGTGAAAAATGTGAACTTGGCCAAGTTGATGGGCAGAAAATTCCAGGGCAGAAAGGTAGAGAGGTCTAACTGTGAGTGGAATTCTAGATGAGACCTCAAGGATGCTCCATTGCTCTTAAGAGATCCTCCTTCCAGGGCAGGACAAAACAGAAACACCAAATATAAGGGTATAAATTGTTGCTGTTTCTGCCCATTACCTCTCAAGATGCTCCTGTCACTGTAAAGATACAAACAACCCACCCAGTGCTTCAACTTGTACTAGCTCCTGCAACAGTTGGTGCATTTCACAAGGCCACACGTTTTACAGAAGGATACAAAAATTAATCCCCAGAATGGGCCAAATTCAAAATCCTAAGAATTTCCATCCACTCCATCCCGCTAGTTTACAGCAAGGAGAAACATATCCATTTGTTCTCCTTTACTGAGAAGGACAGACTCAGTCAGATTTCATATCCTGGGATTGGAAGCGCTGAGTTATGAGTAAGAATTACCTGTGACTACTTTACCCGTTTCCTGTGATAAGTAACTTACTGGGGTAGTGAAAGTCTAACAAAGTTACATTTCAAAAAATAAAATAAGGGAGAGCCAAGTTACTTCATTGATGTAACTTCATTGTAGTAGTAACTTCATTGATGTAACAAGCTTCAAAAGCTGCTTCCTCTGGATGTCAAAAACACTTAAGACATTTGGACTGGCTTATCTAGCTTTGGCTCCACACATGTCAATCTCTCCGTTTCAATTTTGCTGCTTTTCTCCCAGATGTATTTTTCCTGTCCTGGTGTTAGGTTGCAAGACTGTGGTTTTTTCCCTCTGCAGTGACATTTGTGCACATTTTACTTCTGCACTGCCTTGTGTGTGTGTGTGTGGGGGGTATTTCTTCCTGCATTTTACATAACTGGTTTGTTTTCTTCACATAACCTAAAAATATTTGTGCCTGTTTCTTCAACAGTGTGGATTAATGTGTGTTGTTTTCTCAACTCCAAACCTTTCTTGGGGTTTTCTTGGTAGGGAATACACCATGTTAGCTGCCCACATTTTAAAATAATTTTTTGTGGGCAGTTTTATTTCTTCTGGAGAGGCACACAGATGTGGGGAATTTTTCAAGGTGAGAAGTTTTCCTTTATCAGTAAGGCTGCAGTAAGGTGCAAAAAAGACTATATTAGGGGAAAAACTGGATCTAAAGAAGACAAGCTTCCCTTCCTGGCAAACCACTTCACCTGCTTTGGAGCAATTTATGCACTGTCAATTAAATGGCAGTCAACTAATCTCATGACTCCCCATTGTGCGATGCCTCTCCGAATCCGTGGAGTTCTTTGCATTTAAAAGAGGGCAAGGCACAACTTTCTTGTCGCTTACGTGGGGTCGCCATTTGTATCGAGATGAGCTCCTCTGGAGGATGAAAGAACACACCTCTTGTACCTGGATGGTTTGTTCAAAGTTTTCATTAAGAAACAGAGAACAGACACACTGCCGTTCAGCCCCTGGCAATGCTGACGTGGCATCCTCCACGCAGCCGTCCTCCTGTGGCTCTTTACGCCCCACATGTGACTCAGCCAACCGTCAATTGAAAGGATACCAGAGATCTTGCTGCTAGTCTCTTGCACTGAGATGGTGGGCTGAACCCTCACAAAGGCTGCTTGGGGCTAAACCTTTCTAAAAGTCATTCATCCTGCCTCCCCCCTGGAATGGAAGAATTTTGTCAAATCATTTCTATCAATTAAAAAGCAATCCTGGGGGAAAACATGATTACTTTTATGCATCCAGGCCAAGCCTGGAGCCTGTGAAGCAATCCTTGTGGTGGTTCCTCTGAACATGTGCAGAGAGAGCCTTCCCTGACCTCTGAAGAGGCAGAAGCAATCTTGATTTTAATAAAAATCCAGGGGAGATTTTTTTCCCCCCTATCCCATCAGCCATGTTTTCTCTACTCTGGCATGCATCTGTAATTGGCCTGCTTAGAGACGTCTCGAATATGTGAATTTCCAGAGCTAGCCTTTCTTCCTAAATAACTCCACGCCTGCCTTTTCATGGTCTGCTGGAGATTTCAAATCTGTCCTTTGCACGGCCGATAATCTTATCTGGGCCTCCTGCTCCTCTAAGCAAGTTAGCATCGGTTTCCGTGTCAGCGGCTTATTGATCTGCCTGATGCAGAGGGAGGGAGGGAGGGAGCGGGGTGGCAGTGGCAAAATAAATAAACTGTTGCCGCATGATTCAGTCTAGGAACATAATTAGGAAGACAACAACGGCTATCTGAGCTTACCTCCAACAAACCTTCTCTCTGGAGGGGAGGTGGTGGATACTCTCCAAGGTTCTGAAATGAGCCAACCCAGTCCATGCAGCCTGGACTCATATGCGGATCGGAGCATGGTTACTTTTTTCAGTTCTTATCATCCTCCCAATTTCCCAGGGTAGTTAGCTCAGTGGTTTAAAGCACTGGGCTGCAGAGACAAGCATTGGGAGTTCGATTCACCACTGGGCCTCCTTGATAGGGTCCCTTTGAGATCTACTGCTCTAAGATGATGATGACAGTATGAAAGGTGTAGATGAACCATGTGCTTTGGCCCCAGCCTCCGGCCCCTTGCCTACTCCTAGTTGGAACCTTGCACTGCTTCTCCTCAGCCAAGGGCCCCAGACCCAAACAAGAAGGGTGAAAAATCACATCCCTGTCTCTCCTTGTCTGCTAAAAGTGAGCCAATTTTCTCCTCAAGATGAAAGGGATTCTTCTCTTGATTCTGGGGAGATTGTATAAATCCCAGAAATTCTTTTGGCTTTGCTTGTTTGTTTGTTTTAAAGTTGACATAATTGTGTGAAATGCAGAACCAGAATAATTGCAGCCTTGTTTTTGCATGGACTTCTCAAGCGTACAAAACCAACAAAAACAGAAACAGAAACAAAAAAAAGCAGCAGCAGCAGCAGCAACAACAACACAACAACAACAACAACAGTCTGCACCAGATGTTATAGCACCTAGACCAGTGGCTCTCCACCTTGTGGGTCCCCAGATGTTCCTGGACTGCATCTCCCAGAAACCCCTTCCAGCACAGCGAGTGGTGGAGGCTTCTGGGAGTTGCAGTCCAGGAACATCTGGGGACCCACGGGTTGAGAACCAATGACCTAGACACCTGGTGAAAAGTGGGTGACAGGGCTCAGCAGACCCTGTTGAGGAACCAGGACAGGCTGTTGCACTACTGCAGGAACCACCCAAAAAGCCAACCCTGCCCCATCTCTGAAGATAAAGTGGTGCCACTTCCCAGTCACCGGGTACCTCTCCCTCTACCCTCATCTCCCCTACCTCTGCAGTGACCACCCCTGATGAATCCTCTTGAATCTGAAAGCTCTCTTAGGTTTAATGTTTTGCTGGTCCAATTACGGGTCACGTTTTGGGGATCTGCACTTATAGAGTAACCTTTAACCCCTTCCACCTGAGGTGCTTTGGGAACCTCCCCTCTCGTTATTATAGCTAGCATCTCCCTTTGGTTTTGCATCCAGATATTGTGCTTTCACCAATGTATTTTCTGGCAGTGGCAGCTGGAAGGGGAAGGAATCAAACCCAACTCTTTAATCTTTCCCTCAGGATGTTTAATGTTTTGCTGTCCAATGAGTAGGCTGAGACAGTTTGGCGTTGCATTCTCTAATGCTCCTTTGAGGCTGCTTGGGACAGCTGATTTGACAATTCCAGCCAGGGCTCCCCGTTCATCTGTGTCAGAGGCTGGTGTTGTTTGACGGGGCTGTGCCACCCGATCCCTATCCAAGCCCGACACTGATTGGCAGGAATTGGAATCTCATTGGACAGTTCGAACGGAAAAGAAGGGCAGATCGTATGTGCGATGGAAAGACAGTCCAGTTGGAGAATTCTCTGAGAGGAGACCATTGGTGGAAGAAGTGCGTTGTTTAATGGGGGCTATTTCTTGTTAAATCTCCTGATGCCTTTTTTTTCTTTTTTGTCTGCATCTCTTCTATGTTTTTCAGATGACAAATGTGACCAAGGATCATTGCCTGGAAATTATCAATCAATTTGAACCATGTCCAGAGAACAAGAAGCAAGGCGCGCTTGGGATTGATGGTAAGTTTCCAGGATCGTGAGTGACAGGGTGTGAGATGATCCCATGTCGTCTGATGCAAGGCAAAGCATAGGTCTCTCTCTCTCTCTCTCTCTCTCTCTCTCTCTCTCTCTCTCTCTCTCTCTCTCTGCTCTTTAATTGGTCCTGTCTGCTTTTGTTGTGACTGTTTCTCACCTACTGTATATACTCGAATATAAGTCTAGTTTTTCAGCCCCAATTTTGGGCTGGAAAAAGGGGCCCTTGACTTATATTTGGGTCAATACTTTTAGCCACCAAGGCAAGTGCTTGGGTCGGTGGCTAAAAGTCATTTTAAACATCATGCGCCGTTTCTCCTGACTCCCCATCTGCATCACGGGGGAGCGGCGTGCAATGTTTAAAATGACTTTTAGCCATCAAGGCAAGCACTTTCCCTGGTGGCTAAAAGTCATTTTAAACATCACACACCGCTCCCCAGCTCACAAAGGAGGAGCTGCCAGGCCCTGCTGCATTTCCCACCCTAGATTTATACTTGAGTCAATAAGTTTCCCCAGGTTTTTGGGGGGTTAAATTAGGTGCCTCGACTTATACTCTGGTTGACTTATACTTGAGTATATACGGTACATGTGTCTAGAACAAAATCCTCTTGATGGGGTGTAGAGCTGTAAAAGAAAAGACTAAATTCAGCTGTTGGACCCAACTGAAGTAGGACCATGGAGCCAATAAAACATAAATAATGGCTGAATCCCACCCAGTCCTATTGATTCCATGGCTCTGCTCTGGTTGGGTTTAGGTCACAGGGACCAACAAAGAAATAACAAAATATTACCATAAAGCCCATTTGAAAACAGAGTGTGATGGTGGTGGTGATGATGCTGTTCTAATCCAATTGCTTCCCAAGAGGAGAACAACTTCTCCTTTTGCAAAACATGAAAAAGTAGGTGCACAAGTGATGTTAAAATAGACCAGAAGAAGAAAAGCAGATTATAATTCAAACAAAAAAAGAATAGTTTGCTCCTTCACAGGACCAGATGCATTTAGAGAACCAAGATGTTTTCGTGGCCAGCTGGAATTAGTAGAAGAAGGGAAGGGATTTAACAAGGCAAAAGACTGAGAGCGGTCCAACTCCTGGAAGCTTATCTTGGCACAAGGAATCCCACTGGCAGTCAGTTCTTCAAGAAGAGGCGGCAAGGCGTCATAAAAATAGGAAACCATGTTGTAAATCAGTACATGGGCAATCATGTCGAGAAGAGAACGGACTGGAAAATGTGCACCAAAATTTTAACAAGTTAGAACAAATCAAATTGTGATCTGTTTTTGGTGGATACATCATCCTCAGTCGTAAGAGAGAGGGAGGAATGGAAGCAACAGGCTTCTGATGAGCGGCGGTGGTAGAATAAAATAGTTTGCCTTTCACCTTAATTAATAATTGGCCATTTTAACTTGTCAGATGTTTAATTGTGAGATGTTTCTTTTGCAGCACTGAGCCTTGTAGACATTTTTACTCACCCCTTCTCCTGATGTAATCATAAATTTTACATATTGTAGCCATTTGTTTATGGATTTTATCTAATTTATGCATTTCTCCCCGATGTCTCACGTATGGTTGTGGATAGATAGATAGATAGATAGATAGATAGATAGATAGATAGATAGAT
>JAHTLZ010003423.1:4173639-4202294 GCA_023846285.1 Phrynocephalus versicolor | reverse complement strand
ATAGATAGATAGATAGATAGATAGATAGATAGATAGATAGATAGATATTTCAACTTTCTGGTATGTGCATTATAGTATTTGCATTTCAAAATACCCCCCCCCATTGTATGCCTCGTTTACTTGTCTGTCTTACCTTACAAGCTTCATAAATGTGCAAATTTCTGAGTTGGGACTGTGAATCTTCTTGTGTTGAGTGTCTGGAGAGGCAAAGGAGAAAAAGAGTTTTCATCAAGATCCAGCACAATTTTCTTCCTTCCCTAGAAAAGAGCACAGCTGTAAGGAAGGGAGAAGAGAGAAGTGACAGGAAATTAGAGCTGTCAACGCTCTAGGGTTGAAAGCATGTTTTGAGCATTGAACTCAGCTGCACTGGAAAAGCCCAGTTAACTTTCAGACAAATGGGCTCATCTTTCCTGGTGATGAATCATAGACTCATAGAATCGTACAGTTGGACGAGACCTCAAGGGCCATCCAGTCCAACCCCTTGCCATGCAGGAACCCCCATCACAATATTTCCGACAGATGGCCATCCAGCCTCTGTTTAAAAACCTCCAAAGAAGGAATCTCAACCACCCTCCGCGGCAGCATATTCCACTGTCGAATAGCTCTAACTGTCATGAAGTTCTTCCTAATGTCCAAATGGAATCTCTTTTCCTATAGTTTGAAACCATTGCTCCGAGACCTAGACTCTGAAGCTGATATTTGATGATTATAAAGTTATCTGTTGTTTGTGGAGGGATGTGTTGTGTTGTGTCGTTACAGTTGTGACCGACCCTTCATGACCCCCATGTCCATGGAGTTTTCTTGGCAGGAATACTGGAGTGGCTTGCCAGTTCCTACTCCAGGCACCTACAGCCCCTGACATTCTCTTGGTGGTCGCCCATCCAAGTACTAACCAGGGCCGACCCTGCTTAGCTTCCAAAATCAGACAAGATCGGATGTGCCTAGGGCATCTAGGCAGCTATATTTGTGAAGGGATAGAGGGTCCTAAATTGTGTGTGAAGCCCCAAATCAGCTACCAAATAATTTCCATATGCTGATATTAAAGAAGTCGACCTCTTGACAAAGGTGACTTGAATGTGGCTGCAGGCATCAAGGATTTGTGCATATATATACACGAGACGCCCAAGGTGAATACATAGTGCTACTCTGCAGGTCCAGTTGCTAGGGAGTCCATAGCAACGCAAATTGTCGAAGCTGTCACAGACCAAGATCAGACACAAAGTCAAACCACCCCCCCTAAAAAAGGAGGGGGGGACCTGCTGGAGAAGATTAGGAAATATCTAGATCCAGCAGAGTTGTTGAGAGTGTCCAACGAAGCAATTCTTCCAGCTGGAAAAAAATAAAAGGAGGGAAGCCAATAATAATCTATTAAGAAGGCCTGATGGGAGGTTTTGGAAGCTTCAGCCTGGCTTTCCAACAGGCACAAGAATTCATAGGAAAGGATGATTTGAATCTCATGTGCCAACCTTTCACAGAATCATAGAATAATTGATTTGGAAGGGGCTTATAAGGCCATTGAGTCCAATCCAACTCATTGCAGGCATCTAAATCAAAGCAAAGCTGGCATCCAGATATCCAGTTGTCTCTGGAAAGTCTCCAGTGCTGGAGATCTCACCATCTCCCCAGGTCAAAGGTTCCGTTGTTCTAACAATCTTGACATTTCTCCCAATATTCAGCCCAAACAGAGCTTCCTGTAGCTTGATCCCATTATTGTGTGCCCTGAACTCTGGGATGAAATGTCTTTTCTTGATAGAAATCCACACACCTGTCCCTCTAAGTGGTGGTTTAGATTTGCCCAGGGAAGGTTTGGGTGGCTTAAAACAGACCGGGAAGCTTTCTTGCATCTCATAAGTGGCTTTTTCAGATTCCACCCTAGTCCTCATAAAAAGCATCGTGGCTTAATTAGTTCTCTATGGATCTGGCTCACTGCAAGGTCATGGATCACAATAAAGAATGGATTTGCTGGAGATATTACGTCTAAACAAAATGCTTGCGCTTCCAAAATTATCCTTTGAGAATAATTGGAAGGATGTGGTTAGCTTCTGGCCCGTATGAATCTAGCCGACCACCTCTGTGCCTAGTTCCTATGTTTGTTTTATTTACCTATATATTTTTTCTGTGAATAGAACTGTGTCATTGGCTTTCCTATATTTCACCACTAACCCATTCTGGGGAACAATCCTTGTGGGGGGGTTTTCACCTGAGTTGTGCCCAATCGGGACACTTGTTTGGAAGACCAACCTGTCTGATCTCAGAAATGTGCCCCTGTGCGATGCCAGTTATCACCTTGTCTGCAAAATAAATTTGGGCATGCATTTTAAGAACTGCCCACTTAATAAGATGGGGAAAGCCTGCCCTGTTGTCTGAACCATTGCACAAAGACATGACCCAAAGGAAAACAATGCACCTTGATTAAGCTACAAATACCTGGAGTGGCTTTTGGTGGAACAGGGTCTCGGCTTTTTTTCAGAGGAACCCTCGTGCAATGCATACAGCCTCCTGCAGTAATAAATAATGAAAAAGTAACTCTGAATGAATTACTAGTTCACTCTTAGCATTTTCCATAATTACTGCTGCTCCAGGACATTTGGGGCAGTGTATGTCATAGTTCTCTCTCTCACCCACAATGTTCTCACCATAACAACCCTGAGAATTAAATTATGAGCCAGCCAGCTTGAGTTGTAGCCAGATTTCCTGTGTTGTGGCAACCATGGTGTCATCTCCTACCAAGAGTCAACTGATCTGATCTTCTCTACACAGGGTTCACCAACTACATGCGCAGTCCAGCCGGGGACATATTCAACCCAGAGCACTACAACGTCAACCAAGACATGACTCAACCTCTGAGCCACTACTTCATCACCTCGTCCCATAACACCTACCTCATGGGGGATCAGCTGATGTCTCAGTCCAGAGTCGACATGTACGCTTGGGTCCTGCAGTCTGGATGCCGTTGTGTGGAAGGTGAGGAATAGAGATGGGCACGACTCAGAAAAATTGTTCGTTTTCGTTTTCGTTTTCGTCTAGGGGTCCGTTTCGGCTCGTTTCCGTTTCCGTGAGCTAATTTTCAAAATTTTTCGTTTTCGTTTCGTTGCGTAACGAAAACGACAAACGAAAACGAAAACAAAAAAAATTGTTTCTTCCCATTTAGCTCCATTAAGTGCTTTTCCAGTAACGAAAAACGAAAATTGGCTCGAAATTAGTCGTTTCGTTTCCGTTTTCGTTCCACTTTTGAGCCGTTTTTCGTTTTTCATTTCGTTACGTAACGGAAACGAAAAACAAAAACGGAAACAAAAATTCCGCTAAGTCGTGCCCATCTCTAGTGAGGAAACAAGCAGGCATGTCCTTTCAGGAAAATTTGAACAACCCCCCCTTCCCATTGGTTCATCAAATAATTTGACTGGTGGCAAAGACTTATTTTTTAGGGAACATAATTGGGCAGATCATAGTCAACTATACTGGCAGAGGAACACAGAGAGAAGCTTGTGATTACTGGTGTATCTACCCATGTATATTTCATTCGAACAAAGGAACCACATTTAGGTTTCTTTGACAGGACTCGTTAAGTTTTGGAAGAATGTTCTTTGAAGGCAACAAAACGAAATTCGCTCCGAACTCACATAAATAGAGATGTGTTCAAACTCTCTTAAGAAATTGGAGAATTTGTTCAGAAACCAAGAACGTTTATAATGCTCTTGGCTGAACATTGCACCGGTATCTTTGATTCTGATATTTGTTCTTACAGTTTTGCACATCAAGGTAATTGTTATTTGGTCTTATGTTACCAAATTCGAATCACAATAGCAGCAAAAGGATCCCTTTTAATTGCTCGCCACTTTAATTTATTTCTTATTTGGTACTAGTCTGTCCCTTTGCTTGCTTTCTTCAAAACAATCAGGCAGACAAACAGATAGGCTTCCCATGGGTTAGAAAAGTATAATGGTGGGATCTGAACTCCAAGTGTACATTCCTGATTATCAATTCTTGCAGTTGACTGTTGGGATGGTCCAGATGGAGAACCAATCGTCCACCATGGCTATACTCTGACCTCCAAGATCCTTTTCAAAGATGTTATTGAAACCATCAACAAGTATGCCTTCATCAAAAGCGAGTATGTATTTCAGCCCATGCTCCATTTTTGGGAATTTAACATAGAAGGGGAAGAGGAGAAAGAGGAGGCCTTTGTTCAGGGGAACAAACGGTAGCTTATTGACTATTTTATTGACATCACACCATGATGGTGGTAGGTTTCAGAACAGAGTTGATGGGCTCATGCTGGTCACCGCCAGAGCTTTGTCTACCTCATGACAAATATGTGTAAAATAATTGGGATCGCTCTGATAAACATTAGTGGGAGAAAGCATCTGTACCAATTAAATCACAGAATGACAAATAAATGCAGTGTGTATTATATAAACTCAGCCTATTAAGAACACAGCCCTCTGTACCCCTACTTGCAGTAACATTTCCCTTGATCTTTCAGGGTTCTCATTAGAGCCTCCATAATTAGAAAATTGCTTCAGAAGTTTGCCTTCTGAAGTCTGGGAGGCGCTGGACCCTTTCCCGCCTGGTGTTTATTGGGTTGAGAACAACCCAAATGAAGTTCTTTTCTCACCTAGATTCACTGAAAAAGCAAAGTTATAATGTTCATAGGTGTGAAAGCAGACCATAGCTCTCTGGGGTTGGAGTCTCCGGCTGCCAGGCCCCACATTGCCTTCTGAGAGATGGACCAGCCAAGGACACCCAAAGCTCTTGTGATGGAGACACATGCCCTTGTATCTGGGCAAGGTGGCCCCAGAACACCCCCAGGAGAGGAGACAGGTCAACAACTTCAAATGCCTTCATACCTAGACAACCTGGAGGTATTGGCATATGTTGGCACCAATTTCATGGCACATAGCAGTGGTACATAATTGAATTGGGGACACTCGGACCCACATCTGTTGATTCACAGCTCCTGATGTTCACTCTGCTTATCAATCAGTGACCAGGGCTTTGGAATGGGGGGGGGGGTTAGCAGGTTTTGTGGAATTTTCAGCTGTTTTGACAGCCAAATTGGTTTTACCTTTTTTTTTTTTTTTTTTTTTTTTGCTCACTCACCTTGAATCCTCCCTCTTTCAAAGCTGTATTGACAAACCCCAAGCACGTTGAGTGTGCTCAGCACCTCAGCCTGGAGACTCTAAAAATAGATCCTGCAACCACAAAGCAAGCTCAGAGGTTGATTGATTGGCTTGCAAGGTCTGCCCTTTGCAGGGGGGGGGATGTCAACAGTCATTAGAGATGGTTAATGAACCGTCTGCAGTAGTATCCTTCCTTGATATCTGTGGAGCTGTATCCTAAACAGAGTATTAACAAAATGCACTGGAGGAAAAAGACTCCAAACAAAATGGAAGGCTGGCCCAAGTGAAGAAGGCTTGAAAATTTATTCCCCCAAAATATATGGTCTGTATTCTAACAAGGAACCAGAAACAACAAGCAGGAAGGATTTATTTTTAATCTGCGGCGGGGGGGGAGGCAATCTTGGGGTTGATAGGGTGTTGCCTTACTTGGAACCTCCGGATAGTTCAGTGGTTTAGAGGTTGGGAGTTCGATTCCCCACTGGATCTCCTTGAGAAGGACTGGGCTCAATGATCCAGAGGGACCCTTCCCACTGTGCCGTTCTTAGATAAGATACATGTAATCGCCAGGACCTTATTGCCTGCCAATTGCGTGACAAGGATTGGCAATGGTCATTTGTTAATCAGAAGCAATTCACTGCTGCAGTTTAAGACTGTGTCCCTGTAGATCCGCGTTGAGATTCTGACCATGGCTTGTGTGTGTGAGTGTGTGTGTGTGATTATTATTAGCTTCCACATTCAGCTTCACATGGCTTGCCTGTGCGGTTCTCCCTCTACCAGATATCTGAATTGGTTAAAAACCGTAAATAAAGATTCATTCATTCTCCACCAGATATCCGGTCATTCTGTCCATTGAGAACCACTGCAGTGTCGCCCAGCAGAAGAAGATGGCCCAGTACCTGACGGAAATCCTGGGGGACAAACTGGACCTGTCTTCGGTGAGCAACGAAGACCCCACGAGACTTCCTTCCCCGGAGAGCCTTAAAGGCAAAATATTAGTCAAGGTAACTCAGGATTTTCGCGCCGCTCATCTAGGCCTTTTCTCAAGCAGAGCATCAGCAAGGTGGCCTGGTTGGCAACCATTGCTCTTCCTGACCACAAGTGGAGGGATGGAGGAGTCACTGTCGGCCTTTAGAAGAGCTTTAAAGCCCTGGCTCTTCAGGGAATGCTTTGGGGTCCTCTGAGCACACTGCAATTGTGTTTGTGTTTTGTTTGGTGGTTTACTGCTAACCCCAGTCTTTCTTGCCGGAGTTGTCCTGCCATGGCTGTTGGTGGCGCCATTGTCCCTTTTATTTTAATTAGTTTTAGTACCTTTATATTAGTATTATTGTGGTTATTGGTATGTATTCTATTTGGGGGTTTTTCCCCCTGTATTTGTATTGTGAGGGGGATGTCTTGGGTTTGTAGCTATGGGTAGTTGCTGTTATGTGTAACATGCTGTACACCACTTCAGGAAAATCAGGCAGTCAATAAGTCTAAAAGTAAATAAAATAAATAAATAAGTGCATTGATGGATCGGGAGAGTTAACTGTGCCATGTTTCAGCTGCTGCTGCTCCTGGCTTTGTGTGCTGCCACGGCTGTTTTCATGGTTTTTGTTTGGGTCTAAATACATCAGCATGGTTGACCGTGTCTGAACTCCAGTGTCTCCCCTGAATTTTTCTCATGTCAGTCCAACCCTTAATGCCATGTACCACGGAGCTTTTGGAATCAGTCTCAGTTCCGTATTCTTACCGGTGTGGCTCCACCAACATAGTGACGTGTTTATCTTCTAGGGAAAGAAACTTCCGGCCAACATCAGCGAGGATGTCGAGGAAGGGGAAGTGTCTGACGAGGACAGCGCGGATGAAATTGAAGACGACTGCAAGCTCATGAATGGAGATGTAAGTGCTGGGGTGCAGAACCGGGAGCAGAACGCGAGAGCTGAGGCTGTTGTGAATGAACGACAACCCAAAGAAAGGAGGTGGGAGTTTGAAGAGGATGGGACCAATATCTCAAATGCAAGGAAGGCTTTGCCCTTTTGCCAATTCCTTTTGGAACCATTATCTTTTCTGATGGATGCAGGAAGCCCTACTGCCCTCAACTTGATGGCCTAGAGGGCCCTGTGGGGTCATTGTCCTCAAGATAGCAACCCTGGTTGTTTGGGCCTGTTTGGGCTAGGAATGGTGCAGCAGAGAGCTGAAAAGATCAAGTACATCTTGCCTGCATCTCATAGACAATGAGTCGTGGCTAATCCATTGAATTCACTGCCACCAGGACCTGGGGAATGGCCCAAAGCTTAGTTGGCTTTTGTAGAGTGTCAAGGAAGATATGGTGATTTGATCACTCAGAGTTTGAGAGGCACTTCTTTCTGAGACTCCCGGTCTGAGGATCCCACAAGCTAGCCGGGCCAAAAGTAATCACCCCAAGCTGTGGCATCAAAAAGTCAAGGTGGGTCCCATCATTGCCAACAAGCCAGGCTGCTAGGACGGAACCATATTTCCTGCTTGACCCTTTAGGGAAAGCTGTGCCATAAGAGTGGAGGCTGTTGATTTCAGAGTGACAAGATGGGAAGTGAGTATGAACAGACCCTGGGATTTATTTTGAAGAGCTATCCAAATGGCCCCGCCACAAGCCCAAAGATTCAGCACCAGGGATAGCTCCTTCCAAAGACAGAAGTCTGAGAGATGATGCACTGCCCACGACAGCTCGTCCACCCATCGCCAGTGGACTTCCAGTGGACTGGAACCTGTGTCTTGCTCTACTATTTTAGATGGCAATGACTGGGCCATTCTTTTCTTGTTCCTCAGCTGAACCTTTTGCTAGTGGAGCAGTGAGAGCAAAAGGCCTTGAGGTGCTGATGCAAGGGGCGTTTGGAACAGCAGCGACACTCATATATCAGGGTGGTCATGCTCCGATGCATAACTTAACCTTTTCAA
The DNA here is from genome assembly GCA_023846285.1 of Phrynocephalus versicolor. Classification (NCBI taxonomy): domain Eukaryota; kingdom Metazoa; phylum Chordata; class Lepidosauria; order Squamata; family Agamidae; genus Phrynocephalus; species Phrynocephalus versicolor. The sequence continues at coordinate 4,194,261 of JAHTLZ010003423.1, read as the reverse complement.
ATGCTTCTGTCATTCTCAGATGATGTTCATTGCAATGGATTAGCACCGAGGCTTACTTTTCACTGCACAAACCAGCCCCTTCTTAGACGAATCTAAAAATATTTCACAGCCAAATAAGTGTACACCCAAGAAGGCCATACCATATTTTACAAATTTGGGTGGGTTTGCATCGTTACAGTCGTGACTCGTGACCCATTCTTCATGACCCCATGTCCATGGAGTTTTCTTGGCAGGAATACTGGAGTGGCTTGCCAGTTCCTACTCCAGGTGCCTACAGCACCCAGTAATCCTTGGTGGTCTCCCATCCAAGTACTAACCAGGGCCGACCCTGCTTAGCTTCCAAGATCGGATATGCTTAGGGCATCTAGGCAGCTCCGACTCTTTGTGAAGGTGCCCGTGGAAATTTGTGACCCCATGTCCATGGAGTTCTCTTGGCAAGAATACTGGGGTGGTTTGCCAGTTCCTACTCCAGGCGCCTACAGCACCTGGTATTCCCTGGTGGTCTCCCATCCAAGGACTATCCAGGGCCGACCCTGCTTAGCTTCCAAAATCAGGCGAGATCAGATGTGCTTAGGGCATCTAGGGAGCTCGTTAAAAATCTCCCCCCTCCAAAAGAAAAGAATAGCCTCATTTTTTATTTCTTTATTTTTCACTCCCTCCTGCGGTGTATGCTCTTAATATATATTTGAGGACTGGGCTGAACATTTGGGACATCCCATACAGCATAGAGATAACCACAGTCATTTTCTCTAGTGCCTCAAGATTTAGGGTAGGGCAATCTTTGTCTGTTATGCCTTATCAAGTAAGTACGAGTTACCAAGTTTCACATTCTTAAAACATGGCATTAAAAATAAGGTTTTTTTAATGCCATCTTTTAAGAACGTGAAACTTGTTAGCTCATATTTACTTGATAAAGTGTAAGAGTATTCCAGATTTCAGACTGTTCTGACAAAGCCGGCCTTACATGAGTTTAAACTGCTAAAGAAATGACATTTTCCTCTTTTCTTCTAATTTTTGAATAGGGGCATCTTGTATTTCTTTCCATTTTGAGTGAAAACACTGATCTGCTCCGGGCTCGTTGGGAGGGCTGTCATTGGTCAGTTTGATAAAATACTAAATGGTAGTTCAATCATTATTATGTTTTTTATGGCCCATTAAATCTAATGGAAGGAAATGCTGGTCAAATTGTGGCATAAAGGCTCGGTTCTTCCTCTGAAGCCTGAGTACGCGATAGCCTCCCACTGACGTGTGAAGTGAAATCAACTCAAGGACTAGAGCTTTTCTTCTTGTTTGTCAGAATTGCATAGCATTTTCAACTGCATTAACCTAATATGAGGTTATTTCTCCTAGCAAAGGAAGAGGTGTAGGGTTCCCATATTGCTAGATATATAACCAGAGTCTCTGATCTCCTTGGATCTGAATTCCTACATTGGTCTGGGGGTTGAACTCAGTAGCCTCATAGGTCCCTTTTGACTTCACATTTCTATGATCATTGGGCATAGCTGTTAAGACACTGTCCTTAATTTCCAATTACCTGGCCTTGTGGAGCTTGAATCAATATGAGATAGCCTCAACTCTTGTCTTAAATCAACAGGTTCGTTTTTTATTCTCCTGGATTACACTGGATAGAGATACATGCATGCAAAAGAGTTGCCTGTCTGTCTATCTGTAGCTGCAGATGTAAAGATAAATGTAGACACATGCATTAAGAAGAAGAGAGTGTGTCTAATATATCACACAGGCCAGAATCTTGTTGGGGCCACCGAGCGCAAGAAGAGAAACTGTGCAGGCAGTCTGTGCCGTCTTGTAAGGTACCTGGGTTGTGCAATCCATCCGGCAACTGGGCATATGTCAGACAGCCCGCAAAACTAAAAATTAATTAATTAATAATTAGAAACAAACCCATAACCCTCAAGGTACTTATGTGGTTCCCGCTTCACCTGTGCAGTAAAAACCCAACAGGATTCTGGCCACACATGTTCAGATTGTGCGTGCCAGTGCATATGTTCCTTGATGCCGATGTTGGCACCTACAGTGCACCTCAATCACCATGGGTTGGTAGCTGGCATTTTCCAGCAACCCCCTCCCCCAAACCCTCCTTTAGAATCACAGCAGGAAAGATGGCTCTCCCCATTTCTTGAAGGTACCGATGTTTGGGGAGCTTTCATGATCCAGGAAGATACAGTCAGCACCCCCAAACCTTTCTCAAATGCTGCTTTATTGGCATCACCAAAAAGACTGCTTTGAATGGATGTTGTGGCACTTTTATTGCTTTCCCTAAGCCCTTCTCTAGTTCTAACATTTATTGGGGGCATTGCTTGCCGTTTGTGACTTTGTACCTTCCAAAGGATGTGAAAGAAAGGCCTTTCTTCCTAGCCCGAGTCTCTAAAGGATGGTGGGAAAGAGCACAACAGGTATATAGTAGTTCCACCACTCTTTTAAAAGCCTTGTGTAACACAGCAATCCTAGCATGTCAGAAGATGCCTCCTTGTTTTTGCATCTGCTGGGATAGATTTTTTTTCCGAGGGGTGTGTGTGTGCATGATGGAGAATGAGGAACAGCGAAGGACACTGAGGAAGGTAGCACTTAACCTCACCTGCAAAGCTAAAGATTTATCACATGATTCTGCTGCACTCTTTAACTCTCTTTGGGCTGCTGGTGGTGGTAGAGAGTTTTGAAAGCCTTTGTTCCCGAGGAGAAGATGATCATGTTGTCTTTGAAGGAAAACCTTTCTCAACTAATGTGTCCTTCTTGAGGTGTTGATGATACTTGATCTTCCTTTTAATGGCTTTGTTTTGTTTTGTTTTTTTCTTCCTCTCTTGCTTGACCATTACATCCTTTTGAAGTGGAAGGTATGGAAGAAGCCGATCGACCCTCATAGAATTTAGTCTGCTTAGCCTTAAAAAGTTGAACGGTTCTGTTACCAAACCATAGGTGTGTTGCAAATGGCAGTGGTGGTGGGAGAGAGAGAGAGATTTTAGGCATTGCAGACCAGTTGCTGGTTGTCAAGCAATCTATTCTATGATTTAACGGTCTCGCTATAATGAAAAAAACAACAACAACTCAGGTTTGTTTGGGCCTGGTGAAAGTCTTCTCTAACCACTTTCCTGCTCATCTCTTTATTGTATTTATATTCCACTTTTCTTTCAAAGGTGGGGCTCAAAATGTGATTGATGGTGTCATTGAGTGAAAGAAAAAATGCAACAAAACTAGATCGATCCGGGTTAAGCAAACACAAGAAAAAACGGGGCACAAATCGTTAAATCAATTGAGACATCGCTGTTTGGCTGCTGTGAATCTTTCAAGGCATATTATAAACACCATCCTTGAGCAGTGAGATGTGTTTGAAATTTATTTTCCTCTCCCTCCAAAAAGTCTTGGAGGAAAATCCTTAAAGGTGTTTGGGGGAAGCAAGTCTTCCTTCCTCTCCCTCCTTCCCTTTTTCCTTCCTTCCTTCCTTCCTTCCTTCCTTCCTTCTCATTTAGATTTATTATTTATTCTAATTTAGCTTCTTTATTTTAAAGAAGCTAATAAAGGCCTAGTTTGGTGGCACACCTTCATCTTCATTAGGTTGTAATTTGTTTTGCCTGTGTTCCTTTTGGCATTCTGTAAAGAACATCTGGATTTCCATATGTGGGCAACTGGCAAGTCTGCTCTTGAAGGACAGCTAAAAAGTGAGGGAAATGACAGCTTGTTTTCTCTTGGCATTAACTGCTGTCTTCTGAGGCCAATTAAAAAAAAAGCACAGGTTGAGTTCCAGAGTACACATACCCACAAGCTGCAGCCCTCCAATACTTATGAGGTGTGTTATGAGCTATGCAGTGTACAACTAGGGCACATTTAATACCACACAGTCCACACAAAGCCTCAAAAAGAACCCATAATAAGCATTCAGAGATATTTGTTCTGAATATTTAGAGCAGTCCCCACCCATGTTGAAAATTCCTTTTGAAAATTTCCTTGTGCCTCTTCTTTGTGTGACTATCAGACGAGAAAAATAAAAACAAACCCACCACCACCACCACCACCACCAACAACAACAACAACCCACACACAAGAGAGAAAGACATTGTGGGTTGTCTCTATTCAACATGTTGGGGCTTTTACATTTTTGTGTCATTATGACAGGACTCAGAACTTGACTCACCAACTTATCCTCATCATTCTCCATCCTGGGCTTACTTAATCATGAGGTATAAAATAAGGCAGTCCTGGAAATGTTTTTAAACTCAGAAATCCCACACAATGGTAGAACAACCCCCATGGTTTGTCTCTAAGATATTACTCATTATAACCGAATTAAGATTTTTGTCGGCTTCATTCCACCTCCCTTTAAATAAATCCTCTTCTCATGCTTGTACATCCGGTAATGACAACTGGACACCAGCAGATGGCAGCCATTTTACATTGTTCTTTAAAGGCAAAGCAAACATAACATTTTGTTAATTTAAACTATATAGCAAACTAATTTCAAACCAACTCAAGTGAAACAGCGTAGCCATAACAGTGTGTCATGACAGGGCCAAAGAGAATGAGTGGAAATAAAATTGAAATATCAAACGCTCACACCTTGAGAGAGGCAGGCATTGTGATACAACTATCTATATCTCCAAGGACAAAAGGGAATAGAAGCCATTTTAATATAATGTAACATTTCCAGCAAAGCATTATTGAGAAGGAGGCGAGACCCAGTTGCTGCAGCCTGACTGTTTTACTAACTGTCGTTTAAGAAACAGTAGTTGACAGTATTTCTGAAGAGATTTGTCATCCATAAATTAGGAAAGGTTCATATCAAAGGATTTAGCAAGCACTTACCTCATTACTAACCCATCTATCTCTCTTCTGCCAAAATGTCCTTTGCGGGAGTGGAAAGGCTTTATAGGGTAGATGATAGATAGATAGATAGAGAGAGAGAGAGAGAGAGAGAGGCACCTCAGCATTCGGAATAAATTACATTAACCCAGAAAACCAACTAGAGTGCTGTATAATGTGCAAAATATGAAGCGTCTCTGCACTGCAGCTCAAACCAGTTAAACAGTCCTTCATTCAGCAGGGATAGCTTAGAATCTCGAACATAAATATGGAGGTTGGTTCAAATCTCAAGCCTGAGTCTGAGTCTTTCATATCAAGTCATGAGTCCCAATCCCCAAGTTGGACTCCAAGTCACTGAAAACAAACAAAGATACTGGAGTAGAGTTACTTGTGCAACTTAAGTCCAACTTGACAGCGAGTCCTGTGACTCGAGTCTCCATCTGTGAACACAAAGACCACTCGCCATTTTCAGGCAAATTAAAGCTTGTAAAATTGTTTGGGTGGAGGACACAACTATTAAATGGGCATAAAACCAACATGCACCACTTCTCACATGGAGATGTCCCATGAGACCACCAGTCTACTGTTGGCATGAAGTAGCTTGATGTTCTGTTCATAACAAGTGTGAAGCATTGTAGCTGTTGCTGCCAATTTGTTTCCTCTTTGTTTTCTTCTTTATGTGACACTTTAGTCATTGGTGGCCTCGAGTTAATGATACCGAAGGTCTTCTTCCTTCCAACTATTTTTATCTGATCTCCCACTTTCCCTCCTCACAGGCATCCTCCAACCGGAAGCGCGTGGAGAACATTGCCAAGAAGAAACTGGACACCTTGATCAAGGAGTCCAAAATCCGCGATTGTGAAGACCCTAATAATTTTACCGTCAACACCCTTTCGTCCGGGAAACTCAGCCACAAGCAAGAACTCAAGAAGGTGAATTTAAAAAAAAAAAAACTTTCCCTCTTATTTCTCAAATTTTGTTGAGAGTGGAGCCCCTGGCAAAAGGGCACAACAGTTCTGAGTAGTTCCTTTTATGTTTGGTTTTTCTAACATGTTTTGCTATCCAGAATCCTTTTAGGACTTTACTCTGGAGTCAGTGAACTATTTATTAGATTAGATTAGATTTATTGGATTTTTATACCTCTTCCGTTAGTGACAAAGGCACTACCTTTGGTGGCTCAAATATAAAACATAGAATAAACAAAATAAAGGATTAAAACCCACTACAATATCAATAAAGGAGATACAGTGGTACCTTAACTTACAAATGTAATCCATTCCAAATGCATGCTCTTAAGTCGAACTACTCTTAAGTCGGGGTACCTATCTAAAAATTGAAAAAAAAAGTTAAAAAATGAAAAAAATGAAAAGATATTTGTAAGTCTAGCAGACCATATCTAAAATTTGTAAGGTGACAGTTAAAACGCCAATAGTTTTCTGCTCTTAACTCGAATTGCTCTTAAGTCGGGGTACCGCTGTGCTTCAAGCAGACATATATAAAAAACTATTGTAGATAGAAAAACCAGATCGGACGAGGGAAGAAATTAACACTCAACCAGGGTCTAGGTGGAATGTCTCCATATGGTGCATGTTTTTAACTGCTTCCTGAATGTAATTGGGGAGGGGGCCAGACAGAGCATCTCCAGGAACTGGTTCCATAGGGTAGGTGCCGTCACAAAGAAGGTCCCTACCTCTTGTAGAGGACTTATGGACCTCCTTTATCATGGCCACAGGGAGGAGCCCCGACTGGGAAGATGTTGTGACAGAGTGGATGATGTTCAGGAGAGACACTCTGACAAGTAGTGACACAAGTCACGATGCAAACTGTGGCAGATTAATCACCAGGCGTGCATTGGGCACCTTGTCAATTAGCTGCCATTAGCTGCAGCAGCTTATGCCAGTTTCCCTTCTCCAGACTAAAATCCTAGTAAAAATCTGGCCACTCTCTGACCAAACCAGGCTCTCTGTGCAGTTTTTCTACAGCGCTCCACAGTTTCCAAGGTGGTGACTCGGGTTCAGTTTTTTTTTTGGTGGGGGTTGCCTATGCGGTGGGTGGCATTTCCTATTAGCGTGATTCATTCTGTTAGCGACCGAGTCTGCACTTGGACAAATCTGCATGTATTTTTAGAGATCCAGTGCGGTTTTGTTTGTAAACACAGACACCCACACAATTCCCCATTGCCTGCAAGGAGCAGCTGAGGTTAGAGAAACGCAACTGTTCTGAGGAAGCCTCTGGTTCGTGTCAGGCTCTGGAGTTTTCTGTTCCTAGACAGTGTTCGTTTCTCCTGTTTCTGTTTGTTACAAAGGGCAGGTGGTATTCTACAGAGCCCGTCCTCTTATATGGATGTTGGTGCAGCAAACAGATTCCTTAAAACATACCAGCTAGAACCTCGCTGCTTAGGTACACTAGTGTGGGTGCGGTGGCATAGGATGTACTGCAGCATACCTGATCTTTTGTGGGTCTTTTGGTGGGGATGGTGTGTGTGTGTGTGTGTGTGTGTGTGTGTGCGTGCGTGAGGGGGGTTTATGGTTAGCTGTCTGTCTATAATGAAGTTTGCAAGTACCAGATTCCCTGGTTGAGCAGGGGGTCGGGCCAGATGCCTTCTGACTCCACCTTTCTGTGCTTCTGGGTGAGCTGTGGTCAGGCAGGAGTGGACTGACAACAAACACCCTTTCTGCTTTTCCCCATCATGCGAAGCAAGTCCTGTGGATATTTAAATGTGCCAGGCAAGGAGTTGGCGCCTGTTGGCATAGTGGGACAGGAAGCCACAGCTGCCTTGTTTCTCAACATGTCAGGAGATTAAATCCTTCTGCACTTGGATATTCTGTGCCCCTTGGAGTCATTATTTGCCAAATAAATAAATAAAGCTACCCAGAACTTGAGCCTACAGGCTAGGCATTCCAGGATATAATAACTTGAACAGTTGCAAGCTATAATTTCAACGGTTTGCTATGTACAGGATTCCACCCCCACCCCCATCCCCCTTTATGAACAAAAGATTGCACATAGTATAATTAATAATCTGGGGAAACATGTTAATTTTTTCCCAGTCCTTGTGATGTGACAGCCAGCTTCCGGCATGTTCCAAATCCACAGGAGCCCACCAAAAACTCCCAATAACTTATTTTGCAAGTACTCCTGATCTGTTCGTAAGCACAATCTGCAGTCTCTGATCCAGCGGATATTGATTGACACCCCCAGACCCCCAGATTACTTCTGGGAAAGTAATATTAATAGTTCAGCAAGGGGAGGGAGAAATAAAACAGGATTTGCTTGCACCGTTTTGCACCTCTGACGGCATGCGTGCGTGCAAAACAACCCAACAACAACAGTGGGCAATCTGGGTAGAAGCTACAAGATTTATCATGATTAAGGGATGCCAATGATATCCTATTATGGTTGTGAACTCAGTCGCTCTTACGGAGCAAAAATCGCCAGAGTGGTGATCAGTCAGGATTAACTGTGATCACACACACCTGGGCTCCAGGGCTGCCAAACCCTTTCCAAATAAGAAAGAAGAGGTTCATTCATCCCAAATAATCATCTCTCTCTCTCTCTCTCTCTCTCTCTCTCTCATTCTGGACAAGATTCTTGTACATTCTGGCCTTTAGTGAAAACATGGTGTTAGGGGCTTTATCGGGCTGCTGACAACTCATCCACGCAACTCATCCCTGGCAAACATGTTCCCCATCTCTCCTTGGATAATAAGGGACGGCTTCTCTTATCAACTTTTATGTCTGATCTAAGCCCAGCTGGTTTAGATAGAAAGGTAGATGATGATTCATGGCCACTTTTTCCCATCACCCACTTCACACCTGCCCCTTGCCAACAATGCCAGGCCAAGTAGGACCTTTTCCCCCAGTCCAGTGCCTCCTACCACATTAACTACAGCTGCAAAAGGCTCAGAGACGGCTGGTGCAGGTGAGAGGCACCTGGATTCCTCTGGCATCCTGAGCATGTTCCCCCTGCCTTGTGCATCTCAAGTCTATAAATGGACCATAAGAGGGGGTCACGTAAATCATTCTGCCTTGGCTGGCTGCCAGGAATGTCAAGGCAGGGAAGTGTACGGATGCATCCAAGAGGGATGGAGGGATCCATGTAAAACACACACAGCCGGAACGTAAATACATCTTAGCCTGAAACATTTACGGTTATTTCAACGCATGGAATATTGATGGCATAAAAGTTAATTGCCTGCTAAATTTCAGCTATTTCAGCATCTTTCCCCTCATTGTGTAGTGGAATGAGGAGTATGTGGTTTTTTTTTTCCTTCTTCTTCTCCTCCAGGACTTTTTTCTTTTATCTCCCTTTTGCTTCGTTTCAAACAACCAAGAACACCTCCTGCCTGCATTAGCAAGTAGAGGCTTATGCAAAATTGATTCTAATTTACTTCTCAGCTATATTTATTACCACATCCTTTCCCTCCAGTGCGTTTAAGGTGTTACAGAAGGCTCTTCTCGCGTCATTCACATAGAGCCTTTTCACACGACCCCTAAGATCTGCTGGCCACTTAAATTCAGACCAGAGATCTTAGGGGCTTGTCGCTCTTCCTGTGTCCCCACCCCTCCGCACTTCCTTGCTCCTGTCTGCGTGAGGAGAGGGAGAAAAAACAGGAAGAAAAGAATGTGGCTCACCTCTGTTCTGCCTCTCGCTCTTGCCGCGGCAACATTCCAGTCTCTTAAGTAGCTCTTAAAGGGGTGGGAGCCAAAAAACAACAAACAGAAGCGAGGAGAGCCCCGCACTCACTATCATTACACCGCATCAAGGAATTTCCACCTCCAGAGAGCAGGTACATGAAAGGTGCGCTGGGACGCGCTAAAGTGGGCGTGGTTGCACTTAATTTCCTGTAAACTCCGGAGCTGGTGGGGAAACATTTTTAAGCTCCGGAGCTGGGAGCCATTTGCCCTGGAGTTTAGGGGTTGTGTATAAACGCCCATAGTGTCTCTGTCAGGGGAGTGAAACTGGGATTCTTCAAATACCGGTCTGGCCTTCTAATTACTCTACACAACACAGGCTTCTGTACTGAATTGGTCGCTGATATACGCTGGGGTCCTTAAAGTTGGGGCATTTTTAAAGGTGAATCTTCGAAGTATAGTGACGCACATTATTGATAAAACAACAACACAACAAAACACAACAACACAAGGATGATGTGATGTGATTGAAGATGATGAGGATGTGGATGATGAGGATGAGGATGCTACCAGTCCAGTTTGTGCAGTTGTCAACGTCTGTGTGTGTTTTATCTTTTAATTTTTTTGAATGTTTTCCATCTGGTCTGGGCCAGTGGGAAGCCCGCATGCCGCCAAATGGGTTAAATCGCGCAAAGTGGGGGAAAATGAATAACAAATTAAACGAACTACCGAAACAAATATTTCAAAAAAATTCATTAAAAACGAAACGAAACGAAACGAACTTTAAAACCAACCGAACCAAAACAAATCGCCATTTTTTCAGATCGTGTCCATCTCTAATAGGAAGGTCTTGAAATATCTTAAGAAGGAGAGGCTTCCTTCCTTAATCTCTCCCCCCCCAAAAAATAGTTACTGTCAGACCAGAGGGTCAAACCACAATGGAATCAGTGACCTTGGGAGGTGGTGAGTGTTCCAAAAGTGAAAGTATTCAAGAGAAAACAGGACCACCATCTGTCCAAGACCTGCTTCGACTTAGATTCCTCCACTGAGCAGCGGGAAGAATTTGATGGCCTTACGAGCCCCTTCCAACTTGATGTTTCTATTGCTCTGCGAGTCCATGAAACTGAGGAGCCACCGTGAAATGGCTCTGACACACGATGAGGGAGAGTACGTTGAATCATTCATTCGTATGGATTTGCCATCTGGTGCTGTCTAATTCTGACCAAGGCTAAACATTCAGCCGAATCCACTCAAGAGACGGTAGACTCCCTGAGTATCCTGGGATCTTGCTCTCGTTTCATTCCGGAAGCTAATCAGTGTCAAGCCTGTTAAATACTTGGATGGGAGACCACCGGGGAATTCTAGGCATCTCCTGGGTTGAAAGAATTCAGCATGAAGTTCTGCATTACTTTGGCCAGCTGGAGTGGCAAATACGGCAGCAAAGGGACCAACGTTTCAACCTGGCACAAGGCAGCTTCTTGCATTCTCATTCAAAACAGTCCTGGATGACTCCAATCTTGATGTGTTCTTTCCCCCCCAGGGAAAGGGCTAAAGCTCAAAAGAGTGTGTCTACATGTGTCCCTTGCATGCAGAAGTGTCAGAGTTCAGCTCCTTGCAACTGCAGGCAAGGCTAGGCAGCCATCATGAAATCCTGTGAGGCCACTACTAGTCAACTAGATCTCCAGTTCTCAACCTTGGTGTTCTCAGACAACAATTCCCAGAAATGCGGGGAAGCAGAGCAGGTGGTGAAGGCTTCTGGGAACTGCAGTCCATGAACACCTGGGTGCAACAAGATCGGGGAACGGCTGAAAGGCTTTGAGTTCCAAATCAGACCCTTAATGATGAAAATGGGATCCTTCTGGAGCACACGGTTAGGGCAGATTTAGTGCCACCCCCTACCTCATCTTTGCATCCAAGCCCTTTCCTAAGAATGAAAAAATCCCCCCTCCCCATCAGCCTGCATTCATGAACGAAAGCAGAACGAAAGCCAAGAGGGGGATGAATCACTGTCTTTCACAACTCAGCCGGGTTCTTATCTATGGAGACCACACACCTTTTCATCTGAACTCTTGGCCACGTGACTCCCCCAGAGGAACTTCCGTATGCTTTCCCATACGTGCTGCTCTTCTTCATCATCGTCTTCTTTCCCCAATTATTTTCTTGTCATCTTTTGCTCGATTTCCCCCTAGAACGAGAATCAATCTGCATTTAGAACAGATTTCTTTTCTTTTCTTTTCTTTTTTTTTTACGACCATGCAGTGAATTGTATCTGAGGACGAGGTTTGGAAATAGGCAAGGAGGAGTCGCCCTGGCACACACGGTCCACTCTTTGCTGTTGACTTCAATGCATTTCTATGGGAAAATGAAAAACGAAAGGAACGAAACGGAAATTTCCGTTTCGTTTCGTTTCGTGGTTCTTTGATGGGTCAGTGCGTTATTCATTTCGTTAGGTAACAAAACGAATAAAAAATTGGTTTTGTGCCTGTCTCTACTGTTTTGATGGGGTGGTGGGATCATGGAGAGCTCAGTTGTTGAAGCCCCATGCTGCAGGGACACAGGCTGGGAGTTCAGTTCCTCACTTGTGCCTCCTTGACCAGCTGGACTCCATGAACCACAGGGTCTCTTCCAGCTTGGCAGTTTTAAGAGAATAATTAAAATTGTAGGTTATAATAACTGTGTCCCCACCTCCACCCCAGTCAGAACATCCTGGTTAAAACTACTTTCTATATTAAAACTAGCTGCCTAGATGCCCTAAGCACATCCAATCTCGCTTGATTTCGGAAGCTAGGCAGGGTCGGCCCTGGTTAGTACTTGGATGGGCGACCACCAGGGAATACCAGCTTCTGTAGGCACCTGGAGTAGGAACTGGCAAGCCACTCCAGTACTCCTGCCAAGAAAACTCCATGGACATGGAGTCACATAGCGTCAGTCATGACTGTAATGACATAACACACACACACACATATTAAAACTCCCTCCATAGCAAAGGGGGTACCGTGAAGACACCCCAATCGCCTGGCCCTCTCAACAAAGGGAGATGTTTGAAGAATGAAACAAACCTGGATTTTCCTAATGTTTGGAAAAAGGGAAGCCAGTGTAGCCCTCTCGCATATGTGCCTGCACGTCCCTGTAATCTCCTCTTGGCAGGGGAAATCTGTGCTCATGTCTTTTAACATGCTTATTCCTTGTTTTGGCTTTGGTACTTAAGCAACGGGGAGAGGGAGAGAGAGAGAGAGAGATTTATCTTTGATATCAAGCTTGGTGCATCCCTGCTTTGCTTGAGTGCTCAAATTTGAGCCGGAGAATGTCACAGTAGATTACCATTCCTTCCTGTTCCTTGGATGCTCCCTTGATGGCCAACCTACATTCTCGGTGCCTCTTGTGAAGGTTGCATAACTGGCCTTGAAGGACTGCGGAGAAAGGGGCCCTGCCTAAGCCGCCTGAACTTTTGGCTTAAACCTCTGCACCTGATTTGGCTGTCCCACTGCTCGTCAAAGGCTCACTGTTTGCTAATAAATCCCTGCAATGAAATTTCCACCCCTGTCAAGTCTCTTCTATGGAATTCATTCTTGAGGACAGTGGGTGGCGGTGTTTTTGTCGCTGCTGCTCTCCTCTCGTTTCCTCCCTCATTTTGCCATCCGAATCCTAAAATGGCAGTTCGCCAGCCATTGTTGATGTTACAGGTTGTGAAAAAAACCGCAGGAGGACACAGGGGCAGAGGAAACTGTCAGCAGGGGTGTAGTGATCCAGTAGAATTTTCAGGGGCTCATCATGAGAGCGCCTATAAACAAATACTCTACATAGCTGACATCTAAAAAAATGCAGATGGTCTACAAGGAGCAGGTCTTTGTAAATCTAGTGGCTCTTAGTTGCCTATTCAAGACCAAACCTCCCCCAGAGACCGTACATTGCAAGAGGGGTAGCTTAGAGCAATATACTATGCCTGGAGGAAAAATATCATTTTTTAGCTTCGAACCTCAGGGGAGTAATGGGTTATATCTGCTCAGAAATGTCTGGGGCTTCAAGCCCTAGGCTCACAACACTACTGTGTACAGGAGGGTGGTTTATATACTTCAGAACTGATGGGCAGCAGCTCTCCTGAGGTCCTTTCCAGACCTATTGGGGAAAGGATTACACTCGGCATCTTCTGAGTACAGTACAGTAATACCTCGTAAGACGAATGCCCCTTAAGACAAAAAAATTTGCAGGACTAATGAAATGTCTGGGAATAGGTAAACCTCTCATAAGATGAATTTTCCTATGGGATGATTTGCAAGACGAATTTGATGCATTCTTATAGGAATCCGCATTAAACCGTGCATTGTAGGATGAATCTTTCATAGGAAGAATTAACCCGTAGAACGAATTAAATTCGTCTTCAGAGGTACCACTGTATATATCTGGTGCTCTCCTGTTGACTTGCAGACCTTTACGCTGATCCCCCTTGGTCAAGAGTTGACCCCTTGGGGTTAGTTATGTTGGGGGACAAGTTTTGCCACCTTGGATCGCTGCTAGAAACTCTGGATTAAACCTTTCAATGGATTGCTCATCCCTCCGAGACAGGAGCCACCAGCCTCCTCCATCAGCGCAGGTGTGGGTGGGTGGTCTAAATGTCGGTCAGTGTACTTTAAGAGTGGCAATTAGCAAAGAGAAATAGCATTGGCCTTTAGAGATGGGCACAACTCAGCGAAATTTTCGTTTTTGTTTTCGTTTTTTCATTTCGTTTCGCAACAAAAACGAAAACGAATAATTTTTCAGAAACAAAACGACAACGGAAACGAAACGAAAAATTTTGCCGTGTTTTTCGTTTTCGTTACGGCAGACACATTGCATTGAAAAGAATGCTAACGAAATGATAAATTTTCATTTTTGTTTTGTTTTTTTCGTTTCGTTTCGCAACGAAAACGAAAATGAAAAATGTGCAAAAAACCCCCAAAAAACGAAAACGAACCGAAACGGACCCCTAAACAACAAACGACAAACGAAAAATTATTTTTTTGAGTCATGCCCATCTCTATTGGCCTTTTTTATGTGACCACATCACACTGTTGGCTCCTCTTCAGCTTATGATCTACCAGGATTCCAAGATCCTGCTCACATATAGTATTTGTCGTAGGGGAAGGCTCTCCAAGGGGTCCCAAGTTCCGTTGTCACTTGAGCTTGCAAAACCCACTTTGACAGGTCCTCTTTGTAATTCCTAATGTTTCCTGACTTGAGCTGCGAAGCTTGAAGAGTCTGCAGGGACCGAGGTCTGAAATGTCTCGAGGGGAAGGAAGCATGGCCTGAGAACTTGACAGCTTGCCGGGCTTGCAGGCAGCCATAGCTTGTGGATTTCAGAGAAGCATTTAAGTGCTGGACAGTCTTTTTTTTTTTTTTTAAAAGTCTTTTCTTTCCTCCCCCTGGGCTGGTATTTGAGTCTGAACCTGAGAACGTGGCTAAAAATAGCAGTGTGTGGCTTGCTAAAGAGCCTAAGCGCATGTTAATCACATTATTGTTTGGCATGCAAAATAATGATGTAACCACACTTCAGGGTGCATTGGCTGATTCTGGACTGCCTTCCTCATTTCAAAGTTCTGCCATCCCAAACCCCAACAGGCATGCAACCTGCCTTCCTCTCTCCCTTCCCCCCCCAAAAAAAAATCTGATCTTTGCCTCTTTCCTTCTTTCGGATCGCAACAAAAGCTACATGAGATCTGCTTTTCTGCACAAGATTACTCCCATGCCAGGAAGCATCCCAGAAACACTAAGAGGTTTGCAAGCAAGGCGTCTCTACCTTCTGGAAGGTTAACCAGAGGAAATATCTGTTGTACAAGGAGAAAGGCCCACGATGTCTCCATGTCTTGCTTTGTCTGGCCTCTGGCTTCTCAAAGTGCATCTACGGCCTCATTTCTCATATCTCCATCCTATAGATTCTTGGGCTTTGGGGTTCTCTCTGTGTGTGGGGAGTTATCTACCCTCCTTGAAACTTCAATGGAGAATCTTCCGTACCTCCCCAAACTACAAAGCCCAGGGTTCCATAGCAGGGAAGCAGCAAATTCCATACAGTACATTGGCTGAATGCTGGATAAAGGTTCCTTTTCCCTTCCTGGACGTTTTGCTAGCCAGGTCCGTCCCAAGACCAACGAGCACAAAAGGTCCATGGGATGTCCCCCATCAGGGGCAGTTTTGCATTTACGGTGCTTGAAATCACACAGCTCAAGTGCCCACTCTGGCCCAGAATGCCCAACGGTTGGGTGAGACACCCGCTCCTTGTGTTCGGACTTTGCCAGCCATGTTGAATTTTTTTCCTCTGGGTGAAAGGAACAAACATTGACCTTTCAGAGGTGGCCAGACTACATCCCCCCAGTTTTCATCAACCTGGTTGGTGGTAAGAGTAGAGGCCACACAGCCACCTTGTAAGGGCTGTGCTTTGACCACCCCTTGCTCCGGGCAAGCATGATGCTACCCAAAGGTGCCTGGAAGTTGAGTCATGGCCATGACTCAACTTCCAGATAAACTCACCTGGATGACTGACTGAGAACCTTCACAGACTACTCAAAGGTTCTGTTGCTGCACACATTTTTGCCTGCGAGGGGGCATGGCTTTTGTAATTAAGTGTTGACAAACAAGTACGCCTGGTTCTTGCAGGAATAAACTGCCCTAGGTGAGCCTAGCAGCAACTTCATTTGACTTCCCAATCCCTGGACTATGTTGTCAATAGCTGGTTGCCGCTGTCCGTGTAGAAACACTGCCCTCTAAAGGCATAATTATTTCAAGACCTAGAATTCCATCATTGGGAAAAGAACGGATTAACCGCTTGAAATAAACACAACGGCACACCTTCCACTTTACACGTATTACACTTGTCCAGAGAACAAATCAATCCGGCCCTGTGCAGACTTGCAAAAAGGTCTCATCCCCCCCCTCCATCCCTTGGTTTATTTACCTTTGGAGCCTGTGCCTGGAACTCACAGTAGCGTACGTTGGTTTTATCCTCACAACGACAAAGAGCCATGATGTCCGGGCGATTCTGGGAGGTGTAGTTAAAAAAAAAACCACCTGCTCAAAGCTCCAATTTGGATCCGTGGCGAGGGATACGGAGCTACTGGTGGCAATAGCTAGAAGTGTTAAGGCCACGGTTTTGTTAAGGAGATGATGGTTGTACAGAACCACTCACCTGATTTCACCTGAGCAATTGCCCTTGTCTTAGCTTGATTGGGTCCCCTCGGTCAATCCACATAGGCTGCTCTGCTAGAATCTTGTCCTAGCCTGAGAAGGGATTCTGGGCAGACCATGAAAGAACCACATTTCATATTTATTTTTCTCTTATTCATTCATTCATTCATTCATTCTTATTTTCTCTTAGCAATCCACTTGTTTATCTCAATGGATAAACAAACCTCCCCCACACCACCACCAAGGACCTTTTCACAGAGAATCTCTTCCTTCCCTCTCCCCTCCCCCAATTTTATTTTCAATAAGGGTATTTTGATTTGCAACGCTTGGCGGTTTGTTTTTTAATGGTGCCCCTTCGATGTGGGATTAATCCATCTGAGAATAAGGCAGAGCTTCGGGTTCTAGAAATGACAAAACTCCATATTTTTTGCTGGAGTTTTATTAAATTTCTTCCTGGATGGCTTCTTAATGATGCTGCCTTCCATAGCTGAAAGCACACAATTAATGAGGGAGCCAGATGGATGGGATTTAGCAGAGACAGGGGCCATTTTCATCAGTAGCTTGGTGGCACAAGGAGGCTCTACTCCAACTCATGCCAGTGATTTTCTGTCTCTTGTTTCAGAGGGCAAGTTATCTCGTTTTCTATAATACATAACTAGAAGGTTTCATGCGAAAAATACCAGCCTCCGCCACCATCTCTTGGTTTCGTGTGTGTGTGTGTGTGTGTGTGTGCTGATTTCACAATGAGTTGTATATTTCATCCCTCCTCTGCTGTTTAAAAAAGTTCTAGTTTCTACCCCCCCCCCCCCATTGTCCCCTGTGGTTG
Organism: Phrynocephalus versicolor; assembly: GCA_023846285.1. NCBI lineage: Eukaryota > Metazoa > Chordata > Lepidosauria > Squamata > Agamidae > Phrynocephalus > Phrynocephalus versicolor. The sequence goes on along the minus strand of JAHTLZ010003423.1, from coordinate 4,176,834 downwards.
TTTTCTGTGTGGTTGTGATATTCTGTGGCTGCTTTTAATCTGTTTTAGAGTTCACACTTTTTGTTGGCTAGATCCTTGTATCTTATGCTTTTCACCTCACCTTTGAGAACCACCCAGAGAGCTGTTGGTTAACGGGTGGCACCAAAACCCCATTAGTGAATAATGCCTATTATTTGCATGGAGAAGATTTCATGCCTCTGATTGTGGCACATGAATAAAAAGCCAGAAATTCTCAAAACTGTAAAGAGAAGAAAATTGTAATATTTGGGTCATATAATGCAGAATAATAAATACCATCTGCTGCAGGTTATCCTTCAAGGAAAAATAGGTGGGAAGCATGGGATGGGGTGTAGAAAAAAACATTATGACTTAAGAATTTAAGCCAGTGGTTCACAGTAGGCACAGTGTCTCTATTTTGAATAGCCTTAGATAAAAAATAGATTCCTTCCTTCGACTTCCATACCACTCCTTCTAGCTTCTAGGCTACTGTGGAGAGTATACAACACAATAAACAAAGCACGTACATATTAATAAATTGCTGAAGTAATACGAGAATTAAGCATATTAAAACACATAGTTCTACAAATGGGATCAATTAATAGTAATGTAAACTGCAACCCAACGAAAAGGAACTTAGAAGCCAAAGCAGATCCATAGGGTTTTATAATAATAATAAAAAGTAAGTACAGTGGTACCTTGTATAAAGGAATTAGTTCATTCCAAATGAAATTCTTTTAAGCAAATTTTCCATTTTTCAAATTCCCCATCGGAATGCATTGGAAATGGATTAATCCCTAATCGCGACAGTTTTAAGCGATTTCCCCCTATCTCCGGAAATGTTTTCTTTTAAGCAGATTTTCTGTTAAACAAACCGCTTGTTATATGAGGGCCCACTGTATCTTTGTGCCATTACAGTGGTACCTCGTATAAAGGTATTAATTTGTTCCAAATGAAATTATGTTAAGCAAATATTGCTTTATACAAATTTCCCATAGGAATGCATTGAAAACAGAGTAATCCCTAATCGTGACATTTTTATGTTGTACAGATTCGCCCCATAGGCGATTTTGTTAAGCAAATTTCCCCGATCTCCAGATTTTTAAATGTTGTACAGATTTTATGTTATACAAACCGTTTGTTATATGAGGGTCCACTGTATATTGTGTTTGGGCCTGGGTTGTGTTGGGTTTGTTTTACTTTGCTCTGGTCATATCCAGCTTACGTCTCCCTCTGGGCTGCTTGCCTGCCTTCCTGTCCGTCCGTTTGTCCGTCAGACCACTGGTCCACTGTTGTCCTTCTTTGTTGTTGTAGAGCAAACACGAGGAGGATATGGAATCTGGGGAAGAGGCTGTCATTCACAAGCGGCCAAACCGATCGCTGATGGGAAGCTTTTCCAAGCGCAAGGTTATTTATTTGTTCGTCACAGTGGGTGGGGAAGTGTCGCCTGGCTTTTCCCCCAAGGTTGTGGTGGATCGCACCAACTCGAGTATCCCGACTCCAAGGAAATTAGGATAGGGTGGTGTTGGGATAGAAGACGTTAGAATGGAGGCTTCTGGGTTGACATGATCAGAGCCGTCTTTGATGCTGCCTTCTCAGAGGCAACAGCATCCAGGAGTAAAAAAAACAACTGCAATAGCAGAACTGCCAGCCCGTAGCCCCTACCTTTTCTCTCTGGTCTCATGGTCTCGGGATTCTTAAGTTAGCCAAAAGTTGATTTCATTGTTTGCTATCACTTTCCCAGCTAAGTCTGCCAATTAGAGAAGCAGTTTGCCAATGAGGATACTATCGCTTATCACAACAGCGAATTATGCTAAGGCTCGCCAATTAAAGTTATACCTGTATACATAAAATGCATATTAAGGTAGCTTTCTTAGGTAACACCTTTCATAACCATATTTAGTTAACTTCTCACTGCGCAACAAGGTGATGCAATGATCTATGCTAATTAGTTATGTTAGAGTAATTAATAAAACAGAGCCTCTTCGGATGAAGTCAGGCTCGGCTGGACCGAAGTTTTGTTTTCTGTGTCACTGTGTGCGTCTGTGTGAGATCAAAGCACTTCCCCATTACTTCAGTATCAGGGCAGTTTCAGTCTCCTGCTACCCTGATTTTGCAGCATTTCATTCCTGATTGCTGCAACAGGGTGGAGCCACCGGTAAGGGATCATTGAGCCAGCCTAGAGACTGATCACCGTGGATCCAATAACACTTGGTAAAGAGGGCATCTGTTTTCCACTTTTAATGTGTGCATGTAAAGCAGATCTACAGATAGGTACAAACCCTTCTGTGGCTTATTTTCATGTTGGTTGTTTCTCTCTGTTTACACAGAAAAAAGGAAGCAAGCTCAAAAGGGCATCCAGTCTGGAAGAGGGTGAGGATGACCTGGCCTGTCAAGGGAACTTAGCCCGAGGCTCAGTACATTACAGCAAGTGAGTGGCAAAGCATGCTGGGGAATGTTCTCCCTTGAGAACCGGAACCATTCACTGACAATCCTGGTTGCAACATTCTAGGAGTTATTGCCCACAGAAGTAACTTTTCTTGGGATCGTTTTGAACTCATTGCCAGGGGAGTCCTTCCACCTGATGGAGTACCACAGGTGAGGACCGGCCAATGGACAAAAGAAATTGAGGCTGGTGGGTTTCCCAGGCCACGACATTTTTCTTACTGCTCTCCACTTGGACACTAGCCAGATTGTGCGAACTACCAGTTTCCCTCCGTTGGGCACCGGTTAGGCCTCGAACTGAGGACTGCATCCAGTTTTGGACATTGCACTTTAAAGAAGCATCTCAGCAATCCTGAAAGCACAAAGGAAGGCAACCGGGAAGATAAAGAGGACTGTAAACCAAACCCAGTGAGGAGAGATTGAAAGAACTGGTGGCACATTCAGCCTTGAGAAAGGATGCCTATGGGGAGCTAGGGTAGCAGTTTTCAAACAGTTCACAGACTGCCCTGCAGAGGAGGTCCAGCGTCTGTAATCATGGGCTCAAGGTCCTAATGGTTAGATCAATGCAATGATTCTCAACCTGTGGGTCCCCAGATGTTCCTGGACTGCAACTCCCAGAAGCCTCCACCACTCGCTGTGCTGGAAGGGATTTCTGGGAGTTGCAGTCCAGGAACATCTGGGGACCCACCAGTGGAGAACCACTGGGTTAGAGCGATGGAACCCATGACCTCAGGAGGTGGGGAGCTCTCCAGT
>JAHTLZ010003423.1:4131044-4147815 GCA_023846285.1 Phrynocephalus versicolor | reverse complement strand
GATAGATAGATAGATAGATAGATAGATAGATAGATAGATAGATAGATTGATTGATTGATTGATTGATTGATTGATTGATTGATTGATTGATTGATTGATTGATTGATTCTAACAGGTATCCTCCCCTTCTACCAAGAATGTGACTCCAAACCCCTGACATCTCAATAAAAAGAAAATTAAAATTAAAAGAAGAATTGTTAAAAAAAAAATAAAAACCTAGATTGCCGTTTCCTGAACCAGCGGGAGGTTAGACGACATGAATCTGTCATTCTCCATGCCTTATGTGAATCGACAAAAATCTAAACTCAAACTCTTGCGTCTCTTCTCAGCTTTATCTACCCATTGCCCTCCTTGGCCAACAGTGTTTTTTCAGTAATGTTTCCTGACACCTTTTCATTTCAAAAGAGACAGGACTTTTCTTTCTTTCTCTCTTTCTGGAGCTGAAAGCTGTACTGACTTCTTCCAATGTCCTTCAAGACTTGGAAGGATTTTTCCAGTCGGCCAAAGCGAATGTATGATGTGCCGGAGGCTTCTCCCTTCCCCCCTCCCCAATTGTCATGAGAATAAAGCCTCTCTAATTAATATTCACCGGGCAACCGTTCCTGGTCTACCACTGTTTAGCATCCGCCTGAAAGGCTTTTGGTGGGGTGGGCGGGTTGCTTGGGGTTGTTTGCCATAGACGTTTAAAACCCGAGAACAAGACGCAGCTCCCATTAGCCCAGATGCATTTGAAGCATCTCTCGGGCTTTCAAGATCCAATAGAAAGAATGGCCTATTCATCTCGACAGGCACCAAATATACTGGGTGGATTCATTTTGAAGAGTCTTAATTTGTTGGCTGGTGGCTGGGGATTGACGAGACCTGTGTGTGTAAAAGAGGAAGCATTGCTCATAGAACTGGAGACCAGGGAACGCTTCTTATCCTTCTGTTGAAACTCTAAAGCCACTGATTTAGAGTTTAGATTTGTGATATCTGTCCGTCAACACAGGAATGCCAGCCTGATGCAACGAAGAGACTGGTGGCTGAGGCCTCAGGTTCAAATGCTCCTCTTCCAAGACATCGTGACTTACTAGGGGAGACGGCTGCGGTTTAAAACAAAAGCAAACGACTCCTTAAATTTCTCGCATAGCATGAAAACCATTTAGCAGTGCCAACCAAGCGTTGGAGGTGACGTGATGGCACAGAACAGCATCTGTTTGCACAGATAGGGGTCTTGATCCAAAGATACTGCATAAAATAGATATCAATTAGATCAGATCAGCTGCTAGATCTTGAATAGCTTTCAAAAGATTGGAAGTTTGTTTAGTCCCCAACAACAACAATAGCAGCAGCAGCAGCAAATAAAATAGCTAGCAGTTAGTTTCCCAAAGAATCTGTCTGGCAATTGCCCACATTAGCAAACACCATTAGAAAAGGTATCCATGTTTTGCATCTTACCAAAGCTACCTAAGTGTAGCTTGAGGAAGTTATTGGCCTAAAGCACAATTCCCATGGGTACCCAACTGTGGTGGAGTGTGGTGGTTCCCAATGTTAGGTCTCCAAATACTGTTGGAGCACCGTGCCTAAAAATCCAGAGCGACACAGCTAGGAGTGAAGGCTTATGAGGGTTTTAGTCCAAGAACATCTGAGGACCCAAGGTTAGAACCGCCTGGTACAATAGATAGAGCGAAAGGCTAGGACTAAGGAGGCCTGGGTTCAAATGCCTTCTTGGTCATTGAAAGTCGGTGGTGCATGTGAAACAAGGGAAGCCGCTCCTTCGAGATCCCTCTTGCTTTGAAAGCCCTTCTTGGGTCTCTATAAGTTGGTTCCGACTTGATATGACATAACAACGCCTATCATGTCCCATCCAACATTTTCAATGAAGTTGATGCGTAGTTGCTTTGAGCTGTCCGTAAGCTGAGTCCAGCTCTGAATGTCAGTTAGTGGAGAGCTTTGAGTTCAAGGACAAAGCATTCCCATTGGATCCAGCGTAAAGTTTCATTTTTTGGATCACCACTGCCAAAGTCACCAGCTATCATGGGCAGAGCTGGTGCAGAACATTCCAAGACCTCCAGGGAGCCTGCGACTCTTTCAGCTTCACCCCAGATTTGCCCTTGAAGAGGGATCCACCAACACTCCAAAACAGATGGAAGAGACCCAACACAGTGGTGGACATCATGGATCCAAGACGTTCATCAACAGGATACAAGGAATCCAGATCCTTCAGGTCGTTTTAGGAGCCGAGTCATCCCATATTTTCCAGAAGGTTAGTTATTTTTGTCTAAAACCTGCCAGGTGGAGTCCCTGGTATCAGGGCTGGGATTGGTGTTTGGTAGCGTTGAGCATCTACAAGGTTTTAGTCGTGCATATCTCAGCAGATGAAAAGTAGCCAATGTGCTGCCTACCTGAATTTCCAAAATTTTGTCTACTTTAAGTCCAGAAGTACTTAAGTTGTTTTCTTCTGGCCTTCTCTTGTGCGTTATGGGAAGTTTAAAATGGTAGATGCTGGGGAACCCATCAGAGGTTTGGGAGGAAACACACATTTATGCTGCAGAAGTATGGCGAAGGTGGAACCATTTGCTAAAACTTCTCCTGGGGAGTGCCATCATCCAACCCTTTTTTTAAGTTTCTCACACACACAGGGCAAAACTTATCTCTCTCCTCCCCCCACACACAGACAAACAGAAGTTGCTTTATTTTGCTTTGCTGCTAAAGGTTACAAATCACAGTTGGGAGACAATGAAAGATAGAAAATCTTTGCAGCTATTTTGCATCCTCAATAACAAATCCCAAACCTAGCATCATCCCAAGACCTGGAGAGGAGAGAAAAGACAGCCAGGGCACACACAGATGGTGGGGAATATTTAAAAGAAAAACTGCCTGAGTGTACTTCTTTTCTTAAGGGGTGGGCAGGGAATAGAGACTCTTGCAAGCTTCTTAGGAGTCAAAAAGGTCCTGAGGAATATTGCTTTGGCTTTCCTGCTAAGTAGAGTGAAGGCAGCCATTGGTGTTGGCCAACTTAGGCCCACAGCTTGGAAAAGCACCTAACAGTGTTTTCCAGCATGACAGGCCATCAATTCCGTACACCCCATAGCGCCCCTCTGTGTTCCCCGTTTCAAAATGGGCCCGTGGGGATTCATTTCCCTCCTCACAGATGCAGAAAATTTGTGTGTGTGTGTGGGGGGGGGAGAAGCATCTCACTTCCATTGCCAAGCCATGAGTTCTGTTGAGGGGATTGGCTGGGTGGAAGGTGGAGCAAAGGAGCCCCATGGCGCAGTGGTGCAATGCCTGTCCTGCAGGTAAAACTGTGCTCACGACCTGGGGGTTCAATCCCTGGTAGCAGGCTCAAGGTCGACTCAGCCTTCCATCCTTCTGAGGTCGGTAAAATGAGTACCCCGCTTGCTGGCGGGTGGTGGGTGGGGGTGAATGTGTAGCCTGCATACTGTAATTAAAACTGTAAACCCCCCAGAGACTACCTGAAGTATCGGGTGGTATATAAGCAGAACACTTTGCTTTACTTTAAAGCATCCCAGAAAGTGGTGTACCTTTCCTTGAACCCATGGGCTGGGTTGATTTCCCCACCAGCGCAAAGACCTCAAAAAGCAAAGCCAAACGAAACAACCGCAGGGACGTGAGTTCTGTTGCAGGAGCCACCCCAAGTAAGCAAGCAAACAAATGCATCCTGCATGTAGAAATCTAGCACCTCAGACGAGAGAAGGGCTATGGGAAAGGAATGTGCCCTCACCCCGCCTCCTGTGCAATATGATGTCAATGTCTCTGGACAAAAGAGTACAGCACAGCCCACACGGTCTTGCTATCTTGTGGCTCGTGAAGCGGAGCCGGCAATTTAAAACACACACACACACCGTATTGGGGTTCCAAATTAGCTTTGAAAAGGTGCCAAGCAAAGGTTAAAGGTGCATCGGAGTGAAATTCCTTGAGTGTGCCTTAAATGGTGGTGGCACCAAGCAAAGGCCTACGCCACCCCACCCCTCGAAATCTGGGCAGGCTTGGAAGAGGAGATGGTCTTTCACCCAAGTGCAAAATAAAACAGCCCACTGTTTTGGGAGATTCCCCCCCTTTCTCCTCCCCAAGCTCCTCCTCTGAGCCAGAATCGGGCAGGAGGGTCCCTGCGGCTGATTTATGCCAGCATTCCACAGAAGACACCGGCCAAGCTCCCCCTGCAGTCGGTCGCTCTCCCGTGCCGTCCCGCCAAAGTCAAAGGATCCGCCAACTGTAAGTGTGACTCTCTCTGCGGGGCTTCCCTCTTACCCTTCAGCCAGGAGTCGTCCCCCACCCCCTCTGCCAGATCCGTGCTGGTTTTAATTCCACCTCCTCCCAGAAAACCCAGAACTATTTTTGCACCAGGGAGGGCATGGGGTACACCTTCTGCTGACCCCTTTCCCCACCTGTGGAAGAGAGAATTGATTTTAAGGAAGCTGTGTTTGTCTCTCTCCTCTTGTTAATCTCAGCTTTGTGAAAAGGTAAATAGGCATTTCAAAGATGCCCCTGCCTATCAAGCATGGGAAATTTTTGGGAACGAACAGAAGGACTATTTTCTACCCATGCACGGCATAGATAACTGTGTGTTGCTATAGTATAGGCACTCAGGTGGCACAAGCAAAGTCGGACCAAAACCCGGTGTAGATTCGCCATCGCCACAAAATTTGATTTAAGTATCATTTTGGGTCCCTCCTTCCTTCCTTGATTTGGGGCATTCAAATTCCATGTGATTATCCTAATATTTAGGACCTCACTGCTTCCTTACAGAGACTCCTTTCTCCACCTCCATCCTGTAAGACAGACTTTTTAAAAAAATCACCTACTTCAGGTATTTGTCCAGAAAGTTGCTCCTGGAGGTTGTCAACTGCAATAAATAAATAAATAAATAAATAAATAAATAAATAAATAAATAAATAAATAAATAAATAAATAAATGTTTTTGCCCAGAATCTACTTCCAAAGCAGCTGCTGGGTGGAGACCCCAAAATTTCACAATTCATTTGCAAAGCTAGACGAGAAAACTTTTAAATGTTGTGCATAATACCCCCCTCCCAATGGTTAAATTGGAGGTGGGTATTCCAGATCTGTACCTGTTGAAATGCTGTCTTCCACAGAGCTGTTAAAGGGATCAAATACAGTCCTCTTTTAATGCCTTGAGCTGCACGATGTTGAATTTTGTCAGCACCAAGAAAGAACTTTGTCTGTCTTTTGGAATTGTTTTTTTTCACTCATGTGCCTTCATCCAGAAATAACTAAACTAATAATCTGATACCGATAAGCTTTTTCCTCCTGCCACAGTACATAGGTGGAAGCGTTGACACCACAAGCAGTCTAAAAGCAGAATTTTCGCTCTCCCTTTCGCTTTCTTAAACTGACAACTTATCTGGCTGCAACTTGTTTTCCTTTTGCAACGGTGTACTGTACCTAAAGTTTGGAAGTCTGATAGGCCATCAAAAGGAAAGCAAACCTGCTGAATTTCTGACACATTTGTGTACTACGCATCTTTAAAGTTGACTTTCTCAGAGAGAGAGAGAGAGAGAGAGATTTTAAATTATCCAGGGATAGCTCAGGGATTTAGAAGCCAGAGTCTGGGAGTTCAATTCCACCCTGAACCTTCTTGACAGTGGCTGGACTCAATGAATCAGAGGGTCCCTGGCAGCTCTACAGTTCAAAGGCTATTAGTATTATTATATCCATGTTCCACTTAGAAATATACATTTGTTAAATTCACTTCCGTTCACCCCACAGCTCTATCTGGCCATTCCCATCATACAAATTGTTCCAAATGCCGCCGATTTAGTTGATAATTTGGCATTTGTCTAAAGCTAGTGGCTCTCTTTCGAGCAAAATTCAAGACACGGTGGAGGATTCTTCCACTTTTATTCCCTCCCCATACGTTTGGTTCCATCTGAACTCCACCTTCTCTACAACCCCCAGTCAAAGCTGTTTCTTTCAGGTAGTTGAATCTGCTCTGGGCTTTAGTCTCAATTTATAAGAGCTATTCAAGGTCCTGGGCCTATTTGGGGAACAACTGCTTTGAGCCCCTTGTATAGCTCATGTAAAGTTCAGACTAAAACCCCGAAAAGAAAGCCCAAATATTTTCCAAGCAATCTTTTACAGCATTGATGTTTTAGTGCGTTGATAGCTGCCCATTGCCAACACAGTCAAGGGGGGGGGGAATCATATGTGGAAACTGAGGACTCTTCCATGCTGAGACACACGTAATTCCTGCATGTAAAAATCTAGTGCATAAGGGAGCTAGATAGGCCCAAACTGTTTCCCTTAATGCTAGCTTTCCTTAGTCAGGAGTGGAGCTTGCTTCTTTGTCTTTCCTTCTGGGGTTGGGGAGGAGAGATATTTAATGGATGTACAGATTTTGTATACAGATCCCAAAGTGGCTGGTCTGGATTGTTTTCCCTCTGAACAAATAGATGCAAAGTCTGGTCAGCAATGAATCCCAACGCCCTGTGTTTATCTGTTATCCTTTCCACAGCCCCTTACCTGCAGCGACAACTGTGGCGTCGATGGATAAAGCTCTGCAGGTTGTGTTATGGGCGTGCACCATTTGGCTTCTCCTCGGACAACTTCGCTGGGCAGGTGAGAAAAGAAAGTCTGGCCGGTCTTCTTACAAGAAGACTGCAGTTTGAGGACTGCAGTTTAGCGACAGAACACTTTTTGGATGACTGCAGTTTAGCGATAGAACCCTTTTTACGCATCAGTCCCTGGGACTCAGACGGTGACATCTGCTGGAAACACCAGGGGTGGTCTATCAAGATACGTTAATATCAAATTGCAAGGAGCCTGTGCGTCCCATGAAATAGGCGGTCAAGAACACTCAGAAAGAGTATTGGTACCTAGTGAGTTATGTACCCTGCTTCCTCTGCCAGCCTCGGGTCCCAGCGAGCTGCTACATGAAGGGGCAAGCCATCCACTTGTTCACTTAATTCCTAGAAAACCAAGGAGGCTCGGAATTGGCACCACATGATTATTATTTATAAAATGCTTCATCAAATTTAGATATTGTCTGTCCCCCCCCCCTTATGAACCAACATATTGGAGCTTGTTCTATTACCGTCAAAGGATACACGGTGGTGTTTGAAGTTGTTCGCAATGAATCATCAGCCCTTTCTTTGACTCATATTGAACTGGGAATATTGGAGGTTTTCAGGGTAACCACAGGCCACCCACGTCTTAGATGGCGTCCTTTGCCACCAGTTTGCCATGGGTTTGCAGCTGGTTTGAGATAGACTAGTGGTGACATGTTTAAACTAAAGGCAACTCGCTGCTGCATCATAGATACTAACTACAGGTTAGATTACATTGCAATGAGAGGCAACCTCTTTGTTTATATGCCTGTCATATAAACAAACAAGCTTTGTTTATACGCTAAGGCAGGGAAGGTCTACCACTTACACTTCCTAGCATTTATTGCCTAATATGGCTACCTCATCTATCAAACGGTAGGGCCGGTCCTGTATGATCTGGCTTTCCTCTTGTCCTGTTTTGTCTCCCGGTGCAATGAGAGGGCTGTATTAGACCAGATCTATGGAGTGATTACTTTGATAATTGCCTTCATGCAAATCCCATGCTGAATGCACAAAGAGAGCAGACACATGACAGATGTCTTGAATCTATTGAGATGTCCCTTTCAGCTCAAAATAATATCTTGAAGATTTAATTATTTTAATTATGAGTTCAAATCTAAGCTCTGCTTGAGCTTAATTGTAGACAAGCTTAGGGGCCTTATTTATTTATTTATTTATTGCACATAGTAAAATATGCTACCAGGAGCGTTCTGGGACAGCTCCGATAAACTTCAGCACCTCTCTGGTTATTTGGAAAAAAAAATCTTTGGGAAAATTGGACTTTGATGAGGTGAGGGAAAACTGGGGCAATCAAGACTTTGATGGTGGGAGAAGGAGTACCTCCCGCTCAGGTTCATCTGGATTCATTTGCATTTCACTCTAAAAAGTTGTGTTTTTCTCTCTAGCTGGAGATGGTCTTAGAAGTTGACTTACGCCCAAGGAGAAGCTCCTTTCCTCCTTCTCCTGCCATCCCAAGGGCTGTTCTAAAATCAGGAAATTGCACTCCTTGCCATTTTGACTGATGGGCCTTTTGAGGCCAAGATCTTTTGAGAAAGAACCAGGAATCAGGTGGCTTAGGAACACAGGGGAGAGTAAAGAACCAGTAACTGTAGTTTAGACCTAAGGAGCTGGGGTTGGTCAAGAGAGACGGCCTCTGGCTGGGTATCCACCATCTCCTACAATATTGAGTTATATCAACCAACAGCTTGAATCAATATTAAAACACTAGTATCAAGAATGCCTTGCAACAGGACTGTCCCTGAATTTTTTTATTCTGGTTCAGCAGTCTTTTAGGGGCTTCTGAGTACTAGAAATGGGCACAAAATGAACAATTTTTCATTTCCATTTCCGTTTTTTCGTTTCGTTACGTAACGAAATGACAGACAAATTTTGTCTCTAAAATGAAACGAAACGAACAGAAACACTGGAAATTTTGTTGTGCATTTTGTTTCCGTTACTGCAATATGAGTGAATTGCTTAAAATCCTAAAAAAATCACAAAAAATGAAATAAATGGTAACAAAAACGAAACGAACGAAAACAAAAATGATTTTTTTGCAAAAATTCACGAAAAACGGAAACGAACCGAAACGGACCCTCCAAACGACAAGCGACAAACGAAATGCCATTTTTTGATTCGTGCCCATCTCTACTGAGTACCCTCAAATTTGATCCACACTCATTCATGCTTCTTTTGATTTGCCTTATGCCCCGAATCCAAGTCAACGTGTGCCAATTGCATTGGAAGCCATTGTTGCAACTTTTTTGGCTTTGCACTGAGGTAACAGAGAGATGTTAGACCCTAAAATGAGTTGTAGACCTCACGGATTCAGAGCAGCTAGGTTAAGAGGTTAACATATGTGGCACCTTTAAAGTTTTTTTTTTTAAAAAAAAGAGCAAATCAAAACAAAGCAACTCACTTTTACCATCATGCTATGATTTATTTTATGCTTCATGTTTCATTCAGTCCATATTTCATGATGTTACAATGCTATGCAGAAAAGGCATCACATGAACATTGAGAGATCTCCACCCATCCCCCACATCAGAAAAAAACAAACATTGTCAAAACAAAATAAATGGCCCACTCTATTCTGCTCAAGAGAAGAAAGTGCAAGAGGTGTACTCATGGTGGGCAAACAGATGGCACCATTCAATCCTACTTATAAAGATTCACATGGTGCTGTAGCCACACGTTGCACATGTTTTTGAAAGAGGTGCTCCCTCAAGAGCTAAAAAAAAAAAGGTCTGTTTGTCACAGCACCTGATATTCTTCCTCTACCAATTTGGCATGTGTCTGTAAAGGAATTCCTTGTGGACGGTGAGATGGTGAATCCACCTCCCCGCTAATGTTCAGTTTGACTCTGTGATTCACAGCATAGAAATGTCCCCCCTTCTGGTGATTTTCTCCCTCCCTTAGGGCTGTCTCTCCGGCCAGAGATCGGGAGGCCTGCGTTTGGATTTCAGCTCACACGCTGTACTACCCACGGTTGTTATTCTACCTTGCGCCCCCTTTTTCCACGGTGCTTGTTCGGGGACTCCCAACAAAACAGCTCCGCATTGGTTTTGGGAGCTGTACAAATGTTGCTGTCACGAACTTTGGGCCGCTGCTGCCTTTCGATTATTTACGGCTCCTTGCGGAGGCGGGAGGGGGGCCAGTTCCTTTGTCTGTGCGAGTTTTCTTCGGACCTGGGACAAAGGGGCTTTGAGTGCCCCCCCCCCATCCTGGGCCCATCGTGGGAGGCGCTGAGGCCCTCAATGAAAGCCCTTGTTCCCTTCCAAGGCTCTGGCGCGGGTCTCCAGAAAGGAACTTGAAGGGACCCCTGCTGGCCTCAAGCAGTGGCATGAAAGGAGAACAAGAAGACTCCGTTCATCCCTTCCTCATCTCTCTTGAAGGGCAGCCGTGGCGCGGTTAAAAGCCCCTTTTGTAGAGGGATAATTTAAAGTTTAGCCCAAAGTAGAAGAGATGGGGAAATTGGTGAACTCGGCTAGAGGGCAGAGAGGCGTAGAAGAAGGCGGTTGGGGGGGAAATACCCCACGACTTAGAAGACTTAGAAGACTCCTTGTTGTTTCCGTTCCACGGGCCAGTTATTTTGGTCCTCTTTGACAAAAAAGCTAGGCCAACAACGGCAACAACAAAAACCCATTCGCAGAAGGAAGGGGTTATGCCTTCAATGTGCAGCCTGTTCGTAGGTCTTCATAAGACATCAAGTGCACTCAAACTTTTCTTGGGAAAAGGTTTGGTGAAGCTGTTATAGCAACGGGGGTTTGTTTCCCACCCTGGGGTGTCCAGGTTCAAGACCCGAGATGGCTTACAATAAAAGAGTCCATTTTTTTTTTAAAAAAAATTCCATTGTAAATTTTGAGGCATGGTTGCAAGGTACTCCGTCACCCATTCGCCACCTGCTCGGATCCCCATGCCCAACAGAATAATATTGAAAATGGGCCTATTCCAGATGTGTTGAACAGCTTCATCAATACCTTTCATTTGCCATAATTTTGTTGAAACAGAAAGCCCTTGCACCAAGGTAGACCACAATTATTCCATACCATTTATTTTTTTAGTTTTAATGGGGGTTTAGGTTGTGTTTGTTATTTGTTGTATGCTGCCCAGAGTTCCTGAGGGGAAATTGGGAAGATAACAAGTACAAAGATAAATAAATAAATAAATTGTTGCATTGATTGTTGTGGCGAATTCACTGCCAGGAAGCTGATCTTCTGGTTAGCACCCCTCCACATTCATGTCAACTTAGATGACAGACTTTCTGGGTGTACATCTCACACTACATTGAACTCAGAAGTCCAACGGGTCAAGAGGAGGTTGCCTCCACTAGCCCAGTGGTTCTCAACCTGTGGGTCCCTAGATGTTCCTGGATGGCAACTCCCAGAAACCCCTTCCAGCACAGCGAGTGGTGGAGGCTTCTGGGAGTTGCAGTTCAGGAATATCTGGGGACCCACAGGTCTGCAGTAGAATAATGGGAGAGGGGATCACCTCAACAGCATGGAGTGGGGGTGTGTGTGCATGTGCGGAGGGTGCTGGGTCTCCTGGGAAGATGCAGGGGAAAAATCTGGCAAGATCCTGCCACTCAGAGTGAGCAAAGATGGGCTCAGGCATGTCCAAACTTCGGCCCTCCAGATGTTTTGGATCACAACTCCCACAGTCCTTTGCCATTGGCAATCTAAGATTAGAATTCTGGGAGTTGTGGGCCAAAACATCAGGAGAGCCAAAGTTTGGACATGCCTAGGCTAGAGGGATAAATAAGATATAAGCCAACATATTATAACCAGGCACCTGCTGTTAATGAACAATACCCAAAAGCACAGAATACAGGATGGCGGACCCCCGAGTGGTGGCTGAAAAGCAATAACCCCCTTGTCCCTTTGTCTGTCTGTTCCAGGTGCTACCGAAGGCGATGATTCCACCAGCAAGGTACAGTGGACCCTTGTATAACAAACAGCTTGTATAACATAAAATTTGTACAACATAAAAAATTCTGGAGATAGGGGAAATTTGCTTAACATAATTGCCTATGGGGGAAATCCGTACAACATAAAAATGGGATTACTCCGTTTTCAATGCATTCCTATGGGAATTTGTATCAAGGAAAATTTGCTTAACAGAATTTCATTTGGAACGAATTAATTCCTTTAAACAAGGTACCACTGTATAGATAGCCATCCTTTGTAGGGTGGTGGTCTGCAGTCCGTGGACTTCCTGGCCAAGCCAAGACCCTAGGTAGGAAGGATTATTGGCTTGCATGCATCTCGAGTAGAGATGGGCACGACTCAGAAAAAAAGTTTCGTTTTCGTTTTCGTTTTCGGCTAGGGTCTGAGTCGTTTCGTTTCCATTTTCGTGGGCTAATTTCAAAATTTTTCGTTTTCGTTTCGTTACGTAACGAAAACGAAAAAACAAAAACAAAAACAAAAAAAATTTCGTTTCTCCCCATTTAGCTCAATTGAGTGCTTTTCCAGTAACGAAAAACGAAAATTGGCTCGAAATTAGTCGTTTCGTTTCCGTTTTCGGTCCAGGTTGGTGCCGATTTTCGTTTTCGTTTCGTTTCCGTAACGAAAACGAAAAACGAAAACGAAAATACCGCTAAGTCGTGCCCATCTCTAATCTCGAGAGAGCAGCCAGGACCCAAAAGGAGAGAGGGGCAAGGGGTACTAAGAGGGAGAAGTCAACATCCGTAACCTCTTTGAACTCACACAGGGTTTTCTTAAAACCAAGAAAGCATGAAGAGAAAAACCAGCATCCTTTTCTCTTCATGCAGAGAAAAGACACCCCCGCCCCCCTTTGGAAGGAGACAGCGCTCGTAGCTGTCTCCATAGCTTATCCTGCAACCCTTCAGGAAGTGGGCAAAGGACAGACAGAAAGTATGACAAGAAGGTGACGGGGACAAGGGGCTGTTCTCGATTAGGGGTGTCCAGCGATCTCTCAGCCCTGTCTTTCAGTGAACGGCTGGGCCCAAAGTAAGAAGGTGCGTCATGCGCGCACGATCTCAGGGTGACAGTAGGCCAGTGGTTCCCGTTGCAGATCTTGGATTGATGGTTTTAAGGGAAATGAGCTGGTATATGTCCAACACTCCAAGTTATGCTATTTCTGCCTCACTGTGTCAACAGGGATCTAGGGAAGCTCTCTCTCTCTCTCACACTCCCCCCCCCACTTTTTCCTTCCTCTCTGTAAACACCCTGGAAGGTCTTTTCTCATAATGAGGCCTTAATTGGCTTCCAGCTGCTCTCCTCCTCCAGAGGCAAATTGATCCTTTAAGAATTTGTATACTCCAGAACACGATTTTCTAAAAGCATTTTCTGCCAGGTTCGGGGGCGGCGGAGGTGGCAGGGGGGTAGGTTGTGTGGGCAACAAACGTTGTAATGGAAGCATTCAGATTCAATTATGGGAACACCGAGGAAGTGAAAAGGGAGAGGAAAGGGGTGGGAGGGTTTGGAAGAGAAAACCCTCGCGCACCAGAATGTGTGGAGGGCAAAAAAGTTTGTGTGAACCCTTTCTGGTGTTTTGTCTCACAAGGCCAACTCCGAGGCAGCTGTGCCTCCGTCAGAAATAAATACATCCAATAATACAGGCCGTGGAAATGGCTGACTATGGAGAACAATTCCCAGATCTCCTGTGCTGGTTTAGAGGGTTATGGGAAATGGTGTAGGGTTAACCTACACTGTCCCTCCGACGATGCTATAATCCATGCCAGAAGCAGTTTGTGCCTATATCCGTGTGCCATGCTGTTTAAGAAAAGAAACATGGAGAGAGGTGACATGAGAATTCTCTCTCCGGTTCGCTCTAGTAGGGCATGAAGGCCAACCGGCCAACATCCATCAACCAGACTGAAATGCTTTGTGGATGGAACAGTCAGAAGAATGACTACTGGCCTCTGAAGGTCATGGCTGAGATGCCCTCTTGTTTGGGGATGCTCCAAAATCTATTAAGAAGCTTAGATATTGCGCTGATGTCTTAAAAGTCTTGGATGTTTTTATCTACAGGACAGCGACTCCGTCAGAGGCAGTGGGAAGGACTGGCCAATGCTTTATGTCACAACCATCTTGGTAAGGCGGCTTCCTTTCTCAAGAGGCAGGGGGTTGACTCATGGCCTCAGGTCTCCAATCAATTGGAGGTCCAAATGGGAACGAACGCGTACGGGGAGAATGATAGTTCACCTTTGGTGTTATGCCTTGCAAGCTCCAAACTTCAAGGACTCTGTAATGGGAAAGATTGCTATTGAAAACACTCTAGTAGCAAGAATTTCCGTCAATCAGGGACAGTGAGCGTGAGCTTAAATAATAATTTATCCCAGGAAATTGCACTGAAAAGCAAATGAATCCTGTTGGTGTTCTACGAATGGCATGCATAACGAACTCATCCATCATCCTTCTCATCATGGTTTATGACTGGTGCAGTAAATAAATATTATCAACTCACCATCATTAGGGGACTCAAAGTCTTTTGTGTCTGACAACACAAGAGGCATCATGGCTAGATGCTTCATCTCCCCCCCCCCAACACACACGCATGGAATGATGCCCCAACAGGACAGACCTTTCAGCGGTCTTCTCTTTCCTTGCCTATATAGGAAGACCCCTACGTGATGGCCAGAGGGGCCGAGCTTGAAGGCTATTGCATTGACCTCCTGGAGAAGCTTTCCGAGACGCTGCATTTCAGGTACAAGGTGGGCGTCGTGAAGGACGGGAAGTACGGAAGGCTCTCCCCGAACGGCAGCTGGTCTGGGATGATCGGAGAAGTTGTGCGGAAGGTACGTTGTCCGTGCCAGTGGCCCGCCTACACTTGCAGTCCTGCTTAATGACTAGAATACGTTCTACTCTTCCTTTCTGTCTCATCCGGAGGGTGCCTATGACTTTTTTTTTTTTTTTTTGGTGATAAACTCATCGCCCCTTTTGAGAGACAACCTATAGCTAGCCAAGACATAACAGTCAAAGGTAGAATGGAGTAGGTAGCCCCTTCCAGACCCAAGAGATGGGATGTTTCCTGATTAGAGATGGGCACGACTCAGCGAAATGTTCATTTTCGTTTTTGTTTTTCGTTTTCGTTATGCAACGAAAACGAAAACGAAAATTTTCCAGAAAACAAAACGAAAACGAAATGAAAAACTTTGCCGTGTTTTTTCGTTTTGGTTATGACAGACACATCACGATGAAAAGAATGCTAACGAAAATGAAAATTTTTCGTTTTCATTTTGTTTTTTCGTTTTGTTTTGTAAGAAAACGAAAACGAAAAATGCGCAAAAATACCCCGAAAAACGAAAACGAACCGAAATGGACCCCTTAACGAAAAACAAAAAACGAAAAATTATTTTTTTGAGTCGTGCCCATCTCTATTCCTGATCATGCCACTTGGAATGTGGGCGTGCCCTCCTGCTAGCTTCCTCTCCTAGCTGAAGACCTAGCAGATCTGCTGTGTTTATTATTTATCTGTTTGTTTTACATGCCATCTTTGTACCAGAACTGGCACCCAGTTTTAAAAACAATAGAATATTACATAATCTTCCTGAACTTACTTCCTCCTCCTCCACCACCAACATCACCAAGCTCAAGATCCTTGCAACAGGTCAAATGCAGTCATTAGTTGCTTCTGACCTGCAACTCCTGTCATGCCTCACCATTGCCTGTGTCGGCTGCGGGTGACGAAAGCTGCATCCACCCACCCTGTTCATGTTTGCAACGTCAAAAACAACTTCCTGTGCCTTCGGAAAAGGAGCCATTTCAAAAATAAAATAAAAAATCCACAACTAGAGCCTGACCAGGGAAGATGGGGCATCTTTGATGCACCAAGTAGATGATTAAGACAAATCTTACTTGTATTGTCTTAGAGGTGTGATGTGCATGGGGTGTCCCTGACCACAGGTGGCATTTGGCTAGCAATGTCTGGAGATTGCTTCGTGGTTTCAGCATTGATCCCAAGGCAGGGAGTTTGACTGTTCACTGGACCTCCTTCGCAGGAGGTCCATGACTCATAGAGTTTCTTCCAGCTCTGCTCAAAAACTTTAGACCACTGTTTGTGAGATGCCACCTCCTCCTTTTCTCCTCTGACAGGAAGCCGACCTGGCGGTTGCCCCGCTGACAATCACGTCCGTGAGAGAAGATGCGGTCGATTTCACCCAGCCCTTCCTGCACACTGGCATCGGCATCTTACTGGAGAAAGAATCTGCCCTGGAGGAGGCTTCGTTGTTCCACTTCCTTTCGCCCTTCAGCATGGAGACCTGGGGTGGCCTCCTCGCGGCCTACTTGGTCTCCTGCCTTTGCTTGTTCCTTGCAGCCAGGTGAAATATTCATTGTCCTCCCAACCTCTAGTTCAGTGGTTCTCAACCGGTGAGTCCCCAGATGTTCCTGGAACTGCAACTCCTAGAAATCCCAGCCAGCTCATTCCTTTATATGAGGTATCACTGTATATACTTGTATGACTATGATCCATAGTTGTTGGGAGTTTTTACAACCAATCCCTCGAAGTTACCACGGTCCAGCTGTATCTTTAAATGTCTTCGGTCAATCCCTTGTGCTTCTAAAGCAGGGGGCTGAAGCCCGTGGGGGGCACATGCCATGACGAAACTGGGTTTGGACGATGACCCGCAAGACTTTGTCATTTTGCTCCATCAGACCCTTGGGAAACAGTGTCCAAACCAGCATGTCCAGACAGTGATGTGGTTTCATTTTGATTTTCCCCCTTAGAATGAGCCCCTGTGAATGGGATGGAAATGAGGAAGCTCGTTTCACATTGCTGAACTGCCTGTGGTTTGGAGCAGGAGCTTTCACCCTGCAAGGTAAGCCCCGGGTTTTGGAGGCACGGTTGTTCCATATTTTTTTTAACCCTAGAGCAGTGGTGGCAAACCTCCAGCACTCCAGATGTTTTGGCAACGCATGTGATGCATGCCACCTTCTGCATGTGTTTTCTTCCTCCAGTGGTTGCAATCCTGTTGCGCTTAGCATGGCATCAAGTTGCCCCTGCAGAGGTATGCTGGGAATCACATGAAGTGCCTGATAGGGCAACTGGTTGTGCGGCTGGTGGCACAACACTCTCCAAATAGAATGGGCTGCTGGCCATGACTTTGGCCGAGGTGTGAATTTTGTCATTAGCTAGACATTGCATTACAGAGACATGGCTACGCAACAGGATTTTGGCCAAAGGGAGGCGGAAAGAAAGAGCAGAAAGCCATACTTTTACTACACCGGTTGCATTACAGAGAC
>JAHTLZ010003423.1:4115581-4131034 GCA_023846285.1 Phrynocephalus versicolor | reverse complement strand
CACATGGTTCTGATTGAGTGCATTTTCTTGTGCATGAAACTGATTGAGCATATTTTCTTTTTTAAATACTGTCTATAATATTTTATTGGATTTTCTAAACATAACGAGTTAAAACAAATACATTGCTTGTGTGTTGCCGTGTTACGTAGTTCAAATACAAATCTTTTCCCACTATTTCAGCCCAAGTGTTTGGAACTGAGCCTATTTCCATGGGTGCGAAACTCCCTTTGGGCGAGTGTCCCATTGGTCTTACTTTCCAAGGTGTCAACTGCCCATTTGGTGTGTGATGGACTCCCTGTGAATTCAGTAGAGCATCCACGTATTGACAATCCTGCAAACGGTGAATCCAAGAGGATAACGACATTAAAATCTCTAGCAGGTCCTCAGGGCTTTCAGAAAATGCCAGCCTTTTTTTCAAAAAAGGGGTTGTGCCACACTGCTGTAATTGTTAGGAAGCTTTTCCCGAAACTCAACCGAAATCTGGTATCATGTAACATGAGCTCATTGTTGCATGTCCTGTAGTGTGGGTTGACTGAGATTGGATCGTGCCCTTATAGGACAGGCTTCTAAGTCTTTGAAAAGTGCTTTTCTGTCGCCCCCTTGGTCTCCTTTTCTCAATTCTAAACATACTGAGTTCTTTCCGCCTTTCCTCGCAAGACTGGATCTCCACTCCCCTGGATCATCCTTGTTGCCCTCCTCGGACCTCGTTCCAGTTGGTCAGCATCCTTCTTGAAGTGCGGCGCCCAGAAGATTTTATTTATTTATTTATTTATTTATTTATTTATATAGCTTGTATGCCGCCCACTACCCAAAGGTCTCTGGGTGGCTCACAATCAAAATGGACAATTAAAACATCAAAATACAATTAAATTAGAATAATAAAAACATGTAAATGCAATAAATACGATACATTAAAAAAAACACCACTAAAATTGCCAACAGGACCCACAATCATTAGTTAAAAAGCTTCTGGAACAGGAAGGTTTTTACCTGGCACCGAAATGTTAGCAACGTCGGCGAAAGGCGAGTCTCACTTGGGAGGGCATTCCATAGTCTGGGGGCAGTTGCTGAAAAAGCCCTATTCCTGCAAGCCACCCCCTTCACCTCCTTAAGGGGTGGCTCTTTCAGGAGGGCTCCCTGACTAGATCTTAATTGCCGGGTAGGTTCGTATGGAAGGAGGCGGTCCCTCAGGTATCTAGGTCCTAAGCCGTTTAGGGCTTTGTATGTCAAAACAAGCACTTTGAATTGATGAGGACAAATTTAATGGGAAATCAGTCCCATTACTGTAGACTCGTCCCCTGCATTTCGGCAGCCCCCCCCCCCCCCCGCAACATCCTTTCCTAATGGAAGCAAACTCCATTTCTCCCTCGGTTGCTCCCAAGGTGCTGTGCCACAACCAAAGTCGCTCGCTGTCCGGATCGTTTCTGCCATCTGGTGGCTGTTCAGCATCGTACTCCTGACCGCCTACATCGCCGGCTTCAGCTTTATTTTGGAATCGGGATCTGATCAGCTCTCCATTCAGACTTTTGAAGACCTGGTGAAGCAGAGGGAGCTGGAGTTTGGGACCATGGAAGGCTCCTCCACGCTCCTTTATTTTAAGGTACGTCGTGCGGAGCCATTTGGGAACATGCAGATCTAGAAACTGGAAGTCCGGTTTCAAACATACATCCCTCTCGCTCATCTCTTGATGAGAGCTATGGCTCTTTAGAACAGCTATAGTGGGCCCTCATACAACAAATGGTTTTTATAACATAAAATCTGTACAACATAAAAAAATACAGATATAGAGGAAATTTGTTTAACAGAATCACCTATGGGGCGAATTCGTACAACATAAAAATGGTCATGATTAGGGATTACTCCGTTTTCACTGCATTCCTATGGTAAATTTGTATCAAGGAAAGTTTGCTTAACAGAATTTCATTTGGAACAAATTAATTCCTTTATACAAGGTGCCACTGTATTTAGGCTTATTCAGTTTTTATTTATCTTGTCTTTCACTTTTCTCTTAGTGCTGGGAATTTCAAAGTGGCGGCTCGCCATGTGAATTAAAAAGCCGACACTGGTAAAACCAAAAGTTCCAACGAAAGAAAAGTAAACATATGGTGCAATTAAAACAGCCACTAAATTTAAGCAATGTAAAACCCATGCAAGAGTGTATCAAAGAGAAAAGTCCAGCATCCTGCATAGCTACAGTGTCATTTGGTAGTTAGAGATGGGCACGACTCAGAAAAATTGTTCGTTTTCGTTTTCGTTTTTGTCTAGGGGTCCGTTTCGGCTCGTTTCCGTTTTCGTGAGCTAATTTCAAAATTTTTCATTTTCGTTTCGTTACGTAACGAAAATGAAAAACCGAAAACGAAAACGAATTTTTTTTCGTTTCTTCCCATTTAGCTCCATTAAGTGCTTTCCCAGTAACGAAAAACGAAAATTGGCTCAAAATTAGTCGTTTCATTTCCGTTTCCGTTCCAGTTCTGAGCCGTTTTTCGTTTTTCGTTTCGTTACGTAACGGAAACGAAAAACGAAAACGAAAACGAAAATACCGCTAAGTCGTGCCCATCTCTATTGGTAGTTGCAAGTTTTACTCTGCAAAGTACCATGCTTGTAATGTATGCATGCCTTTAATTTATGTTCCTACATAGCTTGTATAGAAACAACCAATAATAAAGAAAACTCAAAAGCGGGAGGAGGGAAATTAGACTATTACCCCTAGGAGTAATCCATTTTGGCAGCTTAAGTAAAAAAAAACCAAAACCCTGCTCTAACATTTGAGGGAGAATTATCCTAATTTTGAAGCATGTGCAGTGTAAAGCCCCCAATGGCACTGGGAGATTTTGAGTTTTGCACAAAGTACACCAACTCCAATAGCTGCTCTTTCACTGCAAAGCTCTGGATGGGTTGCTTGTATCTTCATGATTAATGAACCAGCTCAGTCCTCTCAAGGCCCTGAGCCAATATAAGGAGATTGGGGGTCAGGCTAGGGTGTCAGGAGTCTTGGTTTCAAATCTCGACTTGGCCATGGAAACTCAGTGGGTAACCATGGTCAAATCCTTCTTGGGAGAGAGAGAGAGAGAGAGAGATGCTAGGAGTTTTCGTTCTCAGTAAGAACAAACAGGATTTGTTAAACTCATGCTTCCAAAAGTTAAGCCTACAATGGCTTGATAAACTGATCTGCCAGCTTAGTTTCAGTCCTCCGTTTGACTTTTCTTTTTTAAAAAAAATAATAATTCAAGTTTGATTATGAGATTTCAGCATGTTGATGGTTCCATACCAATAAGGAAGCAAACAGCTAAATGGCTGGCTCCCACACCTGAGGTTTGGCCTGTTCCTGGTTTCTTTATGGGGCAGATAATTTAATATCCTACCAAGGGGGGTTTAACGCCACGCTGTCGCCCTTCTAGAACTCAAAGAACCCCATCCAGCAGATGGTCTACGAGTCCATGAACAAGAAGAAAGACACAGTTTTTGCCAAAAACTACCAGGAGGCCATTCAACGTGTCCTGGATTCGGATTACGCTTTCATCGGAGAGTCCATCTCTCAAGACCTGGCAGTGGCCCGGCACTGCAATCTGGTCCGCTCTCCGGAGGTGCTGGGAGCGAGGGGGTTTGGCATCGCGACCCCCAAAGGTGAGAGATCATGGGCTGAGGGGTCATTCCCAATCGTTGCACGATTCACGGTGACCTGGTTTGAAAAATTTCAGGCAGAATTTGGAATGTTACGCCTTCACCCTAAATATTGGTCGCTGTCCAGTACCTCTCTGGGGAAAAAAATCTGTGCAACCCAGATGCAGCAGATCATTTCTTTTGTGAAGGTCTTGTTTAGAAGGCTAAAGGAATCATAGATGATGCATTTGCTCCTCAATGTGTGTTCCTAGGGTCCCCCTGGACTAACAAGCTCTCCGTGGCGATCCTGAATCTTGGCGAGTCGGGCGAACTGGATTACCTTCGGAGCAAGTGGTGGGAGAGCAGGTGCTCCCACGATGACCACGACAAGTGGAGCCCCATAAAACCTCATGCCTTGGGGGGCATCTTCCTTATCCTAGCCTTGGGGCTCGCCCTGGGCCTGGCCGTCGCCGTGATCGAGTTGTCCAAAAGAAGCCGGCACCGAGCTGAGCAGGAGAAGGTGAGACGGATGTTGCATTTCACTGTTTTGCATGCACTGGTGTATTTGTGTTATAACTCCCGATGCCTGGTGTTGTTGTTTTTTTCCCAAAGCAGTAACCTCTGTATATGGTACCAGTGCCTTGTAGGGAATAGAGTGATGGACTCAGGAGAGTGAGATTTGAATTTCCCCCGTAAGCATGGAAAGGCACTGGAGAAGTGGAGAATGGATAGATCTTTCACTTGACTTTAGAACTGTTATTAGGGTTTGGTTCTGGCTTGATGGCACCTAACATGCACACAAGCTCTGTATGGCGCTGAGACCACAGCGAAACAAAATTGTGAGGGTGACCTCCACTCTCTTCCCTTTGCAACAAAGTTGCAGACTTTGATCCCACTGGACTTGGTCCCAATTGGAGCAGATGCATGGAATCAATTGAACTGTACTTTCCGAGTTCCCCACGGACTCAATGGGTTAAGACAAACAGATTTGGTCCTGTGGTTTTGAATTAGAATTTGAAACTCTAGGAGGTAAAGAGATGGGCAAAATTATTCAGTATGTGTGTGGGTGGGGTGGGGTGGGGTGGGGTTCCTATTTTGTCTGCTTCCATGACCTCCATTTTTGTGTACCGTAAGAAAAAGGTTCCACTTCATTATTACACACACACAGCTACACAAAACAAAACCCAGAAATGACCAGAAGTTACAAATGCAGGAAATGCACCATCGTCTGGGATTAATACAAGGTCCTCAAGAACCTTTTAGAGATGTCCAGGAACAGCCACTGTCTTTTTTAAAGGAAAATAATATATATTTTTTCAAGGGTGGCATCTCAAGGTAGGACAGGAGGCTGCATGTGATTCTTCCCCTGAGTTGAGGCAAAGTAGGGTAGACATCTGTTTCTCAATGTAGCCGTTGGAAGGGATCTCTCTGCTTTCTTGGCTACTTTTAGGGCTGTGACCTGCTCTTTTTTGGGCTGGAACCCACCAGCCATCCCTTGACTCTCAAATAACTGCAGGGTGTGTATATTTGCCTGAACTTGATGAGGGTGGTTCAGGAATGCTGACTCGGCTCTTTTGCAAACTCAAGACTATGGGTTCCTTGGTTCAGTCAAATCTGGTCTTCCCCTTCTCCTGTTGCTGCTGTTTCCTAGCCTTGTGTTTATTTATTTATTTATTTATTTATTTTATTTATTTTTTCAACTTCTATGCCGCCCACTACCCAAAGGTCTCTGTTTTTTTGACAGTTTCTTGCCCAAGAGTAGGGCAGTTTCAGGTTTGTTCTCTTTGCTTCGAGTGATCTGGTTTAATCTTGGACCCACTTGTCTC
The DNA here is from genome assembly GCA_023846285.1 of Phrynocephalus versicolor. Taxonomy (NCBI): domain Eukaryota; kingdom Metazoa; phylum Chordata; class Lepidosauria; order Squamata; family Agamidae; genus Phrynocephalus; species Phrynocephalus versicolor. The sequence continues at coordinate 4,125,608 of JAHTLZ010003423.1, read as the reverse complement.
TCCGGCGGTCCACAGTACCCACCAAGATGATTTTGAACAAACAGCTTGATTTGAACATTTGAATAGCTCTTCTGTGTAGAAGCTGGTTCCTTCTTGGTGTCCAACAGCGTTTAGTATCCCAAGTAGTATTAAAGTATCTGGATACGTGCTTGTGAAGATGACATGCTTGAAGGTGAAGGAGAAAATATGAACCCCACATTGTAAAGGACAGACGTTTCTCCCTAGATGCCTCTGCCACCAAGAGTTCAGTTTTATAAACCTCGTTTGCACATTGTCAGGTTTCTCCACGCCAACTTACTCAACTGCTTCCCTTAAATGGAAAATGTTGTATCTTTTCCCCCTGAGATCAAGAGTTGATGCAGCTCTACGTAAGGTATCTTTGGCTGTTTTTATTATTATTATTGTTTTCTAGTTCTGCTATATCCTTCCGAGATGGGGCAACCAGGATATTCTTCTTCGAGACACAAAAATGGAGTATACGTTTGAAGACTTGAAGAATCCGAGGCCCAAAATCTGACATGTCCAAACTTGGGCCCTCCAGATGTTTTGGACCACAACTCCCACAGTCCTTTGCCATTGGCAATCTAAGCTTAGGATTCTGGGAGATGTGGTCCAAAACATCAGGAGGGCTGAAGTTTGGACATGCCTTCTAGCTAGGGATGACTCCAGAAGGGTGCTCTGTAGCATCCCAGACAGGAGTCTCCTGTCCTTGAGTGTCTCATCTCATTCTGAAATTGTGGTGCCAAGATGGAAACCTTAGTTACGCAAAGGACCTCCTGGTGGGCCCTCAGCCCTGGTCCAGCGAAACATTGCTATGTTTCAGCACAAAGGACACAATGTACAAAGATGGACCTTGAGTGGGCTCACCCTTGCTCCACGCTTTCACCAGAATTTCAAAGCTTTGCATCCTTCTAAAAAGGAACATTCCATAGCTAGTTGCAGGTCATGTGAACTGATCTGTCACCGCATCTTTCTTTGGTTCTAATGGTTCATTAGAACTTCTTACTTCTAATGCTGAACTGCTCCTTACTTCTTCCTTTAATTAGAAGACCAAATCCATCATTTCCTGCCAAAGACTTGGTTGCTCCGTTGCTGCATATATAAAAAAAAACAAAAGCCAACGTCTTACCCTTTTCTTCCTCACATCCTACCTGTCACCCTTCTTTAAAGAGCTTGACTGCTGTTTAATTGACTCAGTCAGGATACGGAACCAATCAACAATCCTTTTTTAATTAGAAAAGGCCTTAAGGTTCCCATGCTCACACAGACGGAACTGTTCAGGACGTCCAAGGAAAACTTGTGACCCCAGTGTGGGAGCTCACATGCAAAACTCGGTAGATGCATCGCAGGCTCTCGAGTCACCCTAAGAGGGAGTCACAGTGCCTTCCAAGAATGAATATGCAAGATGCAAATCGGTCTGTTCAGATGCAAATTCACGCACTTTCTGAACAAGCCCGCTGCCAGGTTTTTTTGTTTTTTTTGTGAGGAGTGGAATTTGATTTATCTGGATTGAGGTGAGACAGGGTTCTTCATGGGGTGAGTTAATGAGTTGAATTCGCTTCAGCAATTTTCTTCTCACCTGGTTTGATCGTTTGGATTCCATCAGCTCTTCAGCAATCTCTGTCATCTGGCCACTGGTTTCCCCCTTCCCTCTCATAGAATCATAGAATCATAGAGTTGGAAGAGACCTCATGGGCCATCGAGTCCAACCCCCTGCCAAGCAGGAACCCCTTCACAATATTTCCGACAGATGGCCATCCAGCCTCTGCTTAAATACCGTCAAAGAAGGAGACTCTACCACCCTCCGTGGCAGCATATTCCACTGCCGAACAGCTCTAACTGTCATGAAGTTCCTCCGAATGTTCAAATGGAATCTCAGACCTCATTAAAGCGGCCAGATATTTTTTTCAAAATGGCATTACACACACAACACACACACGAAATTGTACTCCGTGCATGCTCCTTGGTGCAAAGGTTTAAACTTTTCAATGTTTCGTTTTAAAAAATGCCTTGTAATTATAATGTCACTTTGCCAACCCCCCCACCCACCCCGTTTTTCCCCTCGTTGTAGAAATCCTGCTGCTCTGTGTTTACGGAGGAGGTGAGCCAGCGACTGCGCATGAGAGAAGACAAGAAGCAAGAGACGGCGGGGAAAACAAAGCCATGAAGGGAGGTTGGAACAGCTAGAGGCCAAACCTTAAGGGACTTTTAAAAAAATTCTCCCCTACTCTGGGTTCTGTAGTGGCCAGCTCCATCTCTGTAACAGTAGAAAAAATCTGGGATTTTTTTTTTTTTTAGTGTAGCTTCATTGCAATAACAACAAAAACCCTTGAATTGCAACAGCTCCATTCCTTGCAGCCAATTGAGCCGTCCAGGGGATGCACAGGATCTGGTTTCAAGAGTCTTAACCTTTCTAGTAGAGATGGGCACGAATTTAAAAAAAATGGCGTTTCGTTTGTCGTTTGGAGGGTCCGTTTCGGTTCGTTTCCGTTTTTCGCGAATTTTTGCCAAAAAAATGTTTTCGTTCTTTTCGTTACCATTTCATTACCATTTATTTCAATTTTTTGTGATTTTCTTTAGGATTTTAAGCAATTGACTCATATTGCAGTGACGGAAACGAAACGCACGACAAAATTTCCAGTGTTTCTGTTTGTTTCGTTTCATTTTGGAGACAAAATTCGTTTGTCGTTTCGTTACGTAACGAAACGAAAAAACGGAAACGGAAACGGAAAATTGTTCGTTTCGTGCCCAGCTCTACTTTCTAGTGCTCCAAGGTCAATGTTATTGACATCAGCCAATTGACCGGGATTGACTGTGTTCCTTTGGAAGCTTAGGGAAACTTCTGCAGGACCCAGCAGCACCAGCCACACTGCTGACCATGAAAGTTAGGGTTCCAACTAAGCAACCAGTTCTGCTCTTGTCTGTTTGGTTTTTGTGCAAGACAACAAGGTGGAACCCGACGGGAACCACAGACCAAGCGTTAAGCTGTAACAGGATGGCCCCCATTCGTTCAGGATTTGGCCGCGCAGGTTCTGTTCATTCACAGTACGTGTGTGAACTTTTTCTCTATGCGCCTAGGATCAAATTTCTAGTCCTTAAGAAGAGAAAAGCATGTTGGTGGCAGTTCATGAAGTCTGGTAACAGAGCCGTCGAAGGTCTAGCCTTTAGCACAAATGCCACAAGCACGTTAGTAAGGGCATAGCAGTCAATCTGATATTTTTATGGCCTAGTTTTGGCTACTCCATCTTGCTGTCAAACCAAGGAAATAGGTCTGTAGTGGGTAAGGAGAATTATTTCACCCACCACCACAGCAGGGTAGGTCTCTGCCTTTCTTTAAAGTTTCAGTTAAACATCTGGGTTGTTACCAAAAAAAAAAAAAAAAAGGATCAGGTGCCATCTGTTTTCCTTAAAAAGCTCGTCCCAAACAACAACAAAATGATGATTTAATTATCTGATGAGACAACATAGAATACAAGCAGCAGCGCTGAAGGGCTGGGTAGGATTCAACACGCCTTACTTTGTGTATGGTTTTGTGATCATTTTTAAAACAAAAGGCCAGATCGAAACAGGGGTGCCAGTTGGTATTTCTGCAAAGTCCCGCAGAGCTATTTTAAAGCACACTGTCCCTCCACTGGTAGAAATCTCTCAAAAGCCAGCACTGCAAACCAGATTCCCCCCCACCCCTTTCCTCTTTCTTTTGAAAAACCAGATCAAGCAGAAAAGCAGGGTTTTAATGCACAAATAAAAAAGAAGTTCTGACAGCGGTCTCTTTGTATACAGTCCTTACTCTTCGGTCAGCTTGCCGACAGAGCGACGAAGGCGGCTGGTTTATGAGGCTTGGGAAAGACAGGTAGAGACGCTTAACTCGGGTGATTTGCTGGTCCTTTTGAAGGTTCTTTTCTTTTTATATCTGGAAATTCGAAACATATATAGTGCCTACTATGTGCTTTTGCCAGGAGCCGCTGATTTATCAGCCGGATGCTATACATTGCCACCCGATGAAATTTCACCTTAGAAGAATAAACGTTCAAGGTCTATTTATTTTGAGAATGAGGCGGTCAATGACAGCTTTTCTTCTGAGCAAACGACGGTAGCTCTTGTACAGTTTTCCTGCGCTCAACCCATCGCTTACCTTGAAGTGTGATCAAACGTCTGCTCAGACGCAAGCCCGGCTCTGTTTGTTGAGATTTGCTCTTGCACAAGATGGGGAAAAGATTTGGAAAGCAAATTTTTCACGGCGTGTGTTAACACCCGGTTTTTCCCCCTCTTGCCGCTCCCCCCACCCCCGAGTGCTGGGAGTTCCGGATCTGGGATCCGTTTGTTCACGTAATGATGAACCCAAGCAGAGGACTTGTCTACCACTTGTCTACCAGCTCAAAACTTCAGGCGCTTTCCCCTAACATCTCCGTTTGTTCTTCCTGAATCTTGGAAGAGCTTCTTCCAAAGCTGAGTTTTATCAAGCAACGTGGGTGAAGTGGGTGCTGTTTCTCTTAATCCTCAACCTACCCACCTCCAATCCTCCCCCCTCCCCACTCTGGCAAAAGGCATCATCCACCCCCTCTCCTTGAGCCTAAAAAGCTCACAAAACTAAAGGGGTAGCACTGGCGACCGTGCCCAAATTCAGCTAGTAAAATGTACTAATCAGAAGAGATGCCGGGTGGCAACAGGTCACACGATCACACCGGAGCTTGGAAATAATGCGTCGAAAATTAATACGTCGCTAATGGTTCCTTGAAAATTTGACATTTAAAAAAAAAACCATTATTTATTTATTATGATGAGACTGATACCGCAACCACATGGCCAAAAAAGGGCCATAATTATTAGTTTCATTGCGAAATACCAGACAGGTCAACAGCGCTCACCGCCTTAAGTGTTGCTGACCATTTCTAGAAATCGTGATTTTTTTTCTTTAAGCTAACAACTTAGCAAAGGAATTCCACACAGTATGTCTAATATTCATTTGTTGTTAATGAAATCAATTTCTTTTTTCATTTTAATGACAAGCTCTTGATGCTATTTCCAAGCTCCTGATCATATTCCTGGGGATGGAAGAAGTTACCAAGATAGAATTCAGTGGCTTAAGTGAAGGACTCAAAAAGAAAATAAAAAGTTCAGACTTCCATCAGCTCTTTAAAAACTCTATTTGGTATCTGGCCAGTGACGGCTGGTATATATATATATATATATTTATGGGGTGGGGGTGGGGAATATAAAAAGAGATTTCATTGATATTAAATATTTCGAAACAAATGTCTCACAGAAATGGAGGGGGAGCAGGGGGAAGAAAGATTATCAAGTGTTTTCCCATCACGAATACTGCAGTATTAAAATAAACACTTACCCCCCTCCCCCCCAAAAAGCCAATATGAGTTAGCACAATATAAATATGCAATTATTCCGTGTGACCTCATTTCCCCCCCGTGGTAATAAAAATACATTCTTTACAATTAAAATTAAAACTAGTGCAAGTCCCGTTTCGGCCTGTCGTCTCCTCCTCCTCCTCTTCCGGTGGACAGCCTTCCCCGTGTTTTAAAAGTCCCGCCGGGGCTTGGATCATTGGAGGGGCACCTCGTACTTGAAAATGACGCTGAAGATCTTCCCTCCCAGGCGGTCGGCCAGCCAAGAGTTCTTGATGACGGCCAACTTGAGGCTCTCGCACTTGAAGGCGGCGTAGTAGTTGGTGTGGATGGCCCGGCCCATCCCTTCGATCACCACCAGGTCCGTATTCCGCTCCCGGACCAGGTTGGCTAAACCTTTGTCCAGACGGCTGGGGGAAAAGAACCGGAAGGGGGGGTGGCTTGAGAACGGGAAGCCGCGCTCAAGGTATCGTACCTGGATTGCAGCGGAAAGGGGCTCAACGACCTGCCGCCTCCCAGAGACTGAGAGGGGGCGAGCGCTCCGACACTGGAGGCATTTAAGAAACACTGAGAAAACCATCTCTCAGATCTCCTTTGGTTTGTACAGGGGTTTAGACTTGATAGCTTTTGTCCGCACCCTCCAACTTCACTCTTCTCTCCTTCTACGATGTTCAGGACTCCAGCTCCCATGAGCCTCGAGGCCAAAGGGCAAATGTGATGGCCAAGGCCTCGAGGCCAAAGGCCAAATGCCCATCACTATTTTACTATTTTATATTGTTTTATTGTTGTCTGTTTTTAAGCTTATTGTGTGAACCGCCCAGAGTTCCTTTGGGAAATGGGAGCGGTATACAAATGCCAAAAATAAAATAAATAAATAAATGTACTGCTTACATACTGCCCCGCAATGCTTAAAGCACTCTCGGGGTGGTTTACAATTTAATTACACAAGGCAGGCATCCCCTCCCCCCCGCCGTGAGCTGGGTGTCCAACCGAGCCACCCTCAGCAGCCTGGAAGGCCGAATGAACCTTGAGCCCAGCCACCTGAGACTGAACCCAGCTCATGAGCAGAGCTCTGGTGGCAGGACTGCAATTTAACCACTGAGTTATGAGATAAGGACCACCAGGAGTTAAGAAGCCTGTTGCTTATGCCCTTGTCCCAAACGGGAGTAGACCCCATGAAATGTTTTGCCTATAATAAATAGGTCTCATGCAACACTTCAATCAACTCTGGTCACCCTCATCTTCCTTTTCTCCCATTGATAACAAAGGTGTGGTAATTCAATGTTCTTGTCGCGGCTGTTAGACAACAAGTCATTAACCTTGCTTGCCCGACAGCAAAATGCCCAAAGACAGGCATGTCCAAACTTCGGCCCTCCTGATGTTTTTGGACCACAACTCCCAGAATTCCAAGCTTTTATTTCCAATGGCAAAGGACTGTGGGAGTTGTGGTCCAAAACATCTGGAGGGCCGAAGTTTCGACATGCCTGCCCAAAGATCTACCCGCTCAAGAAACCACAGAGAAGAAACACTCACGGCCACCTTGTGGCACAACAGGGGACTCCTTCCACGTGTCGACACAACCCACTGGCCTGCCGTTTTGCAAAGGCCCTCCTTACTTAACACCAATGTATGAACATGGAAGGGCTGGTAAATATGCCCCCAAAGAGATGTCTTACCTGAGATCCAGGCAGGGTGAACTTGAGCCCGTCTGCACCACCAGCAGCCGCTCATCCTTCAAGGCAGACCTGGAGAAGAAAGACCTGTTTTAAATACCTTGGCACCATCCATTCCAAAGGTAGTTCGGTTAAAGTCAAGTGGCACGGGGAAGAATTTATAGCTTGGTAACTTTTCTAAAGGTCTCATTCTCCTACATAGAATAATATTCCCCAACAGCGTTTCAGGACCTAACTCTCTACCAAGCAATCTGTAATCATCAGAAATATTCACGGCCTGTTCTAAACACTGTCGTTTTAACAGAGCGGGTGCCAAGCCCGTCTCGTTACAGAGTTCAGGGCAAATTACTTTTATAAACTCGCCTGAATGTCTAACCAAAAGGCATGACACACATATACAGAACATATGCAGAGGCCTCACAAGTCCTGTTGTTGTTAAGCACGGCGCTGTGTTTTGGGAAACCCAACTCCGTAACAGACTGAAAGCTGATCAATCAAAATCTACAGAGCATTTCCCTCCATTCTGCGGACACCAACTGACTTCTGATCCTGAAGCCAATTATTTAATCGCCATGTTAAATTTGGGTCAGTGGGCCGAGGAAGCTTGAGGAAGCTTAAAATACCCTCCAGCCAGGAAATAACCAATTATATCTTCTTTTAAAAAATAAATCAACCTGAAGTCTGAAGGGATGGAAAGGAGCAGAGAGGGAACGCACGTGTGCCAGTCCTCACCGTATAATCGGATCTGTAGCGGCTATTTTCTCTGTGACGAGCAGAGACTCGCTGTAGGTGACGTCGTTGAGAGCAGGCCCGGAATTACAAGCCAATATCACCTGACATTGGGGGAAAAAGGAGAATAAGATGTGGGCCGTTTCTCTTCTGTTTGAGAAAAGCGATGAGAAGGAGACAAGCCACCCCGTTTAGGAAAACAGAGTAAAAATAAGCCTGACTCTCCCTTTTGCCATACGAAGACATCAAATTTCTCTCAACCACCCCCTCGGTTTTCTCAACAAAACAAAACAAAACATGACACACAGTATAATTCTGCTGGCATCCGTTTTCCCTAGACCAGTCCCTGGAAACCGATGCACTATCTGTTTTATAAGCGACCGGCGGCGTCGAGAGACAAAATGGCGGGCTAATGGCATTGCTACAAGCCAGGCTTCTTGAAAAATTAAAATTAATGCCTGCACTTGCCAGCATCCATCTTTTAAGAGCTTGCAGTTGCTTAATAAACCTGTTCTTCTGCCATTTATGGCGGTCACCTTCCCTATTCAGATGTGAAAGGTATGATATATAAAATGTGAGAACTGCCGCTGACCCCCCCCACCTTTTACAGGAGAAAGAAATGCCACACTGGCAAACGAGAAACGGCACAAGTTCAGTTGTGTTTTCGGTCACGCATCCCCAGGGTTTTATCCAAGTAGAACGGAAGTTGACAGCAGGGCAGGATTACCACCCTCGGTCGCCTTCTTAATTGTCCAAGCATAAACTTCTAATTCGAGTGCGGGCAACGGGTGCCCTCCAGAGGCTGCTGGACTACAAGTCCCATCAACCTTCACTACTGGCGAGGCTGCCCGGGACTGATGGGCACCGCCTCTGTGGACATAGATACATTCAACCCCAACAGTTCCAACACAGAGGTCTTCCATCTGCCGGTGCAAAGTCCGGCAGCCACGGGTCATATTATCTTCAACAGATATCATCTTCGTCAACCACACAGGCATCGGCAGTGCCGGCCCACACCGCACCGTTACCTTAAGACAGGAATGCCACTGACCTCCGTCCCCCTAGACAGCAGTTCCCTGACAAAGGGGAAGACGCCTAAAATGATGTCTATTCCACTGTTATCTGCAAAAATTAAGGCACATTTATGAGGGGGGCCCTGCAACAGGAGGAGAAGAAGAAAAAGAAAACACATTAGGGACCCTTTGCTTGCAACGAACTCAGTCACCTAGAATGCATCTGAATGAGTGTTTTCCTGTGTCCCCAGCAGTTTGCTCAAGTTAAAACAACCAAAGCTTGGCATAGATCCTACGGGGTCCCTAGGGGTGTGTGCGTTTCTGGTCCAACTTTAAAAAAATTGAATTTAATCAGCCTGGCATTGATAAGAGGAACTGAAGCCGCAAGGCTCAAGAACTCCCCAAACCCAGAATGGGCTGGGAGACGCCTTTCTCCATCGGGCCACCCTAACCTCTAACCCTTGGGCAGCAACAGGAGAGATGAAGAATTTCTAATCCAGGCACAGAAGCCAATGCCGATTCTACTTGAAACTTGCATTCAGCTGGTGAGTGTGAGGTTCTAGCTCTTACTGGTTCTAACTTCTTTCACAGTGCTTTCAGGTGCATTTAGTTACTGATTTGCTCATGAAAGAGCCCTCTTATTAAGGGAGGTTGAGCACTCTTCTTCCATTGTTTTAAAGAGGATGTCATTAAAAATAATAATTTTAAAAAACCGTAGATACGAGGGGCCCCTCTGTTGGTCTTAAAAAAGCACCATTTGGTTTCAAAGTGACAAACTGCAGGTACCTTGACCCTCTCCAACCACTGGTTGTAGGAATCCTCAAGCCAAGGACGTTCTGATAAAAAAAAGAAAAAAGAAGAAGAAGAAGAGAGGGTGGCATGTTATCAACTCCGCAAGCATCTGAAGTCATAGCAACGTACACAAGAGACTCAACGTTGCTTCAGACCCTGAAACTGCAAACCTCCACCGTCGGGGTTGTGTCCAGCCCGTTCCCATTTTGGAATGAAGAACGGAACCGAAGGGCACGCCAGGATTGGAGCAAGAGCCACTGAGAGGCTACCTCTCTTCTCATCAGGAAGGCACGAGTGAGTGGGCCAGAGAAGATCCAGCCAGGAGCAGCTTGTGGCCTTTCTAGACGACAGAAGTCCACGGGGATCCTATTCTGGCTCCATCAAACAAGGAGGGCTACACAACCTTCCCCCCAACACACACACACACACACACACACACACACACACACACACACACACA
>JAHTLZ010003423.1:4086355-4108241 GCA_023846285.1 Phrynocephalus versicolor | reverse complement strand
TCCATCCATCCATCCATCATCAGTTCCTTCCTTCCTTCCATCTATCCATCCATCCATCCATCCATCCATCCATCCATCTATCTATCTATGTGACAAGCTATGGTGCTGAAAAACAGGTGCAAATATTCCAGTAATCTGTAGGGTTGTTTCTTTTGGAAGTGATGCACTGGAATTCTCCACTCATTCTTCCCCCGCCCTTCCCCTAAGCTTCGGTCTGGCAGGATCCACCCTCCCTCCTCCCCAGTCAGAATATATCCCAGATTTTAATTTTCCTTTTGGAAAATCTGCTTGGATCAGGATTGACTCGGTCTTTAAAATGGCGCTGGAAGTCAGAAAGAAAAAGGGAAAGAATATGGCTCAGATTATTGCCACGGGGGTGGGTGGTGGGTGGTGGTGGTGGTGTTTGAACCGGACTTTGCTCTTTGGCCCAACATGGGAAATAAAATATGCTGCCCTGACCACCCCACCCCACCCCGATTGCAGCAACAGCTGGCCTTCCTGCCAGTGGAACTGGATCACTTCTGGAGATTGTTTAATGGCTTCCCTGGAACTCTTGCCATCCCCTTGGGATGTTAGGTTCAGCCCTTGCCCTACTGTGCTTGCTACATTTTTCGACCGACGCTCTGGCTCGTAGCCGCCAGCTGGACGGCGTCGTCTGTGTTGGTGTGTTGAGAAAGAGAAGGGCAGGGAACAAAGAGCGATCCTGCCCTCTTACCCCGTTAGGCCCCGTTCTTTCTATACTGGTGGAGGAAGGCGACATAAAGGGAAAAACAGACTCCGTCTTGTGGGCAGGAGAAGAAAGGGAAAAGTCAATGTTCTGTTAGCTGGTTGGCCTTCCTAGCTATACGTGTATGCTCAGGGGGATGTGGGGACAGAAAGAGGAAATCCTTTTTCCTGTTTTGGAGCCCTCTAATCTCATCGGGGGCGGGGAGCGTTTCCTGCCACGCTGGTCCCAGCCTTCACCGCTCAAGCCACCGCCGGGCCTGAGGAGGGGTGGTTCTTTTTTGGGGGGGGTGAGAGCCACCGAGCAGAAAACCCTCCCTTCGCTTTTTCTCCACAAACGTTCCCCCGCAGGCATTGAAGAGGTCAAAGGGCGGCCAAATCCCTCCGAGGGCCACCCAAACTAGCAGGAGGGAGGAAGCGGGAGCTCCGTGCCCAGAAATGCAATAAATAATGTTGGGGATTTGGGGAGGAAGGGGAGGCACGCGCACAGAGACAGATCTTGAAATTCTTTCCCAAACGTGGCCGTTAGAGAAGGAACCGGTCCGGCGGTACTCACTGTCTTCTTCGGCTCCTTTCAGAAAGGCCCCGATGGCTCCCAGGTAGCCTTCGTGTCTCAGGAACAAAGCTTGGACTTCTCCCTGCCACAAGGGGAAAGGCCGGTGTTGAAGGGGGGGGGGTCCCTTGGGTGGGTCAGGACGGCTCTTTCACGCAACTACGTTTGCCACGCTAAAAGCGGATGAGCCCGGCTGATAACCGGCTGCGTGCTGGAAAGCCCCCATCGCCTTCCGAGGTGAAGAGCAGAAAACCTGCAGGGGCTCACGCGGGCCTTACAACCAGGAGGAGCCGGGCAAGGACAGGCCGCTTAAAAGCATGTTCTGAAATCCTACCCCAAGAACCCCTGGCGCTCAAACCAAAAGCGTGCAGTGTATATTATTTTTACGCCGCACCGGTTCCTTTTCCCTTCTAGTGTCGTTCGATTCCCCCCAGCAAGCTGCTAGAAAAGGGACGGATTACCCTTGAACTGAATTAATTTCTTGCAGGAGACAGTGTGAATGACAGGTTTACTTGCAAGATGAGCGCACAAATTTAGAAGTAAAACCTTGCTCCTGGGACTCGCTTCTGAAGGAAGACTGAACAGGACTGCAATGCTATCTATCTATCTATCTATCTATCTATCTATCTATCTATCTATTTATTTATTTATTAACTGCCCGAATTTCCCATTGGGAACTCTGGGCGGTGTACAACAAATTATCCCATTAAAAATCCGCCCAAAAACAAACCCAAAAGCCCCACAATATTATCCCATTAAAAATCCGCCCAAAAAACAAACCCAAAAGCCCCACAATAAATTCTCTTCTCCGCATACATCGAGACCCCCTCCCCTTTCCGATCCACTTACACCTCTTCTTAGTTTTTAGTTAACACTCCCACCAGGCTCTTGTAAACCCACGTTCTCCAAAACGGCCAGCGGTCCCTCCTTACCTTGGAGAAGAAGTTAATACTGTACGTGATGGTGCGCATGGTGACCGGGTGCCCTCGGATGAAGAAGCCTCCGAAATAGATTTTGTTCAGGTTGTGGAGTTTGGCGTAGAGGCAAGCTAGCTGCCCGATGTCGTTGCTGATCATGTGAAGCAAGCTTTTGGCCATGTCCTCTTTGGAAAATTCTAAAAATTGACAAAACAAGGAAGCAAAGGAATGGCTTGAAAGGGCGATCACACCCTTGGAGGTTCGGGTTGAGGAAATTAAAGGATGCGGGGCTGAATCTGCGGCATTTCGGGGTGTCGCTTTGTTCGACACCTATGAGCCCCAGTGACGACAAAGGTGTGGGATGCCCGAGTTGTATCACACTTGGACAGCCACACCTTCTCTTAAATTCATTTCCCCCCCGCCATCTGCCAGTATAATTTGCCAATCTCAGTTTATGCCATGTGCACTCTATGCCAGGGTTGTATTCTTTTTAACATTGTCTGTCTATTGTAGTGTTTAGTTGTGTGTCGTTTGGTTGACTGAATTTGATTCAATTCGTTGTGAACCGCCCAGAGTTCCTACGGGAAGATGGGCGGCATAGAAACTCCATAATAAATAATAAATAAATAAATTTTGAAAAGAAGCTACACCTTTTCCCCTCTAATATATCAGGTTTGCGGTCTAGCCCACCTGTACGCCGGGGCCAGCTTTGCCTCTGTCATTGATCGCAAAGTCTAATAACTCAGAAGAGCATTGCTGCTACATGTTTAAAGCAGGGATGTACAGATTTGCATCCCGACAGCTGTTAAGTAGACTTGCAACTTCTATGTATCTTCAAGTCAGGACTAAAGGGCGGCAACGTGGGTGCGAATTTCAAGGTAAAGTGTTGTGCAGGTGCATACTTGTGCGCTTCCACGGCCTGGTGACAATCTGAAGTCAGCCTTCCGGAGTCCTTGTCTGCTACTCTAGTCATTACTCAACTCTCATGCGCTCCCAGATGCATTTGGAGGGGCCACTGTGAGATACAGGAAGCTGGACTAGATGGGCCTTTGGCCTGATCCAGCAGGGCTCTTCTTAGGTTCTTATGTACAGCCCACTGTGTGTCCTGCGTCCTCAAGCCAGAATAAACTAGGAGCAACTTTTATAGGCCTTGCAAGGGAAATGAGATATGTCGGGGCAGGTTTTACCAGTTCAGTTCCCCCCACCCCGGGGAGTTTCAATATCCAAATGGAGATTCCAGTCCTGTTCTCAGGAGTCCCTGGCCTGTCCCTCTATCCGCTAAGGAGGTGAGAGGGATGGCTTGCAGACACAGGGCCTTCTCGGCAGCTGCTCCCAAGTTATGGAATGCCCTCCCTATTGAGATCCGCCTGGCACCAACACTGATGACATTTCGGCACCAGGTAAAAACCTTCCTGTTCCAGAAGGTTTTTAATGGATACAATATAGATTGTGGGTCCGCTGATGACAATTTTAGCATAATGATTTTAAAGAAGGTTTTTATTACTGTTTGATGATTTACTGATATTTTATTTATAACTATTTTAAATTGTTTTAATTCTTTGATTGTAAGCCGCCCAGAGACCTTTGGGTAGTGGGCGGCATATAAGTTGAATAAATAAATAAATAAATAAATAAATAAATAAATAAATAAATAAATAAATAAATAAATAAATAAATAAGCCACACTGGGCCACCAAGTTGGACGTTGTCCCCTAGGAGGGTGCTAGACCACCGTTCCTTACCCAGCGTAAGGACAGCCGATACTGCAGATCAACCACACTTTGAAGAATGACGCAACAAGGCAACAAGCCACTGGACATTTGCTTGGGTTTTGGATGAGGAGGGGGCTTGCCGGCATCCCATAAAAACCCATTAAAAGCGCCCTTCCGGGGGGGGGTACCTTTGTCTGCTGTGGCCGATTTGCCAAAACTGCTGGCGATTAGGTTCCCACTCAGGCCAAGGGTCTGGTAGGCTCCGCCGTACACATCCTTCACCAGCATGTCCACGTTGGTGTGCTGCCCCTTCGACGCAAGCTGCAGTAGCTCGTCAAACTTCTGAAAGGAGAAACACCCGCCACAGGAGGGTGGCCGTGAGCGCCTGCCGGACTACAACCGGTTCTGACTCACCCCTGTTGGCCTGCAAAGGCAGCCGAGAGCCAATGTCCTCTTATCCTGCCCTTCTAGATATCAGGAGATCTTGGCAAAACTAGACACAGGGCGTTCGGCTTAAGCCAAAGTCTCTTAGAATTCACAAGGCCAGCTGAGAGTGAAGGAGGGGGTGGGGTTGGGAGTCTCGGTGTGGCTGACTGCACTGCTTCAGTGTGCGCGATTAAATGTTTTCTACGTCAAGAAGCACACTAAGAGAGAGTTCCTTGCACACAACTTGGAAAAGAAACATGTCCCTGCACACGCAAGCTCAGGGGTTCTCCACCGGTGAGACCTTTGGGTAGTGGGCGGCATATAAGTTGTAAAAATAAATAAATAAAATAAATAAATATGATAAAACAGCCATTACCTTTGTCTGTGTGAGCAAGGCTCCGAGACCCCAGAAGGTCCCGCCCCCGATGGAGCTTCCTCCAATCCATTCAAACTTGTCCTCTGTTTCTACCTAGAAGGGACGCAGGCGACAGATAAAGAGGGGTTTGTGGAACCCAACGAGACGCAAAACCAAAAGCCTCACGGCGCCTTTATTGAGTTATTTAAAAGCTTTTCACCCTGGGTTTCTCCTTAAAATAATGGGAGCGTTCAAAAGCAATTCAAAGGCCAGGCTTCAAAGATAAAAAAAAAGAGCAAGGACAGAAGCATTAGAAAAGTAAACAATAACAATCTGTGCTCCGTATGCCTGAATTAAACTGCTCAGCAAATTTCACGTACCTTCACTATAGAAACCCCGGAGCCAATGTTAACGAGCAAGTAAGGGAAAATGTGCGGGTGGTTCATCTGGAACCGGAACTCCGGGTCGGCATCCTTCATGTACACAAACGCCTCGTGAGGGATGTTCTTCAGCACAAAGTTGCATCCTTTGATGAGGCAGGTCATGACATCCTCCTTATCTAACCTGCGGAAGGCCGAGAATCACACAAGCTGAATTTATTTTTTAAAAAATAAATAAATAAGAAAAGAGCATTACCTACGGCGCTACTCAGCGTTCCGGAACTCAAACGGCTGCTTCGTAACGAGCACGGATTACTCAAAAAAGAAATCGGCTGGAGGAAAGATGTCCTGATGATCTGAAGTCACAACAAAGACTGGCCCTTAATTTGGGGGAAGGGCCAGGACGTGGAGGTAGAACATGGGTCCTGAGACCAGAAATTTCCATCCTTGCCATTCACTGGTTTGACACCCAGGATAACTCCTGCCGTTCCACGCGGATCATGAGAAAGCTGGCCTAATGATGTACTCCATTTAAGCCTATTTTTAACCACTGATTATTTCTCTATCTCAGTTTCTTTTGGAAGCTTGCTTGCTTCCATATCGGCGATACAGTTTCTCCCTTCTCGGCTCTGAGGGGCCATGAGACCTCATTTCCCAAATTGGGAACCTGTCTTCTCCAGGGCTGGGAAAAAGTAAATGTTTTGGGGCCAACAACTTCTGGAATTCTTTTGGAAGTGGCTGAGTAATTCTAAGGCATACAGACCATAAATGTTACCTTCCCAAGTTAGGAGTTCAATGGCTAACGGGAAGGAAACATGCCCAGAATTTTTAGACTTGGTCTCCCCAAATCTTATGCTGTGTCAAGGTTATGTTTTAAATGCACGCCACATTCAGGGAGGCATGTGGCTATTTTACACGCCTCACTGTCACATGCTCCCTTTGTCAGGAGAAAAATGGCCTGTAAATAATACAAAAAATGTGTCTATGGGCTCCTGCAAACTCCTTTTTTCTGTACCTGATTTGTTCTGTAACAACAAACCTCCAAATTTCAAGTGGAAAATGTTAAGATTCCTAGATTCTGAAGGTACAGATTACCCAGCATTTATATCACTTCCCAAGCTTGTATTACGTCTCATGCCTGATTTATCTGCCTATGGAACTGCAGCTTGGGGTCAGAGTCCACCACTGGTTCAGGGAGGTCCCCTGGACACATCTACACAGAAACCCACTGATTTTACCAGTGTTCCCTCCCCACCATCACCTGAGTGAGAGTAATAATGATGGGACAAAAATGTGGTCATCCAGATGTCTGACTAAAACGCCCATCAGATCCAGAAAAAGGTGAGGAATGGTGGAAGAGGTAGTGCAAGGAGATCTGGACAGTCCACAGTTGAGCTAAAGAACAGAAGCCTTACTTATAGGACAAAGTTTGCACTGTACAAAGCTCACCTTAGATTCAAGAGCCGCTGGCCAATTGTGATTATTTTAAAGAAGACACAGATGATATTTAGATGCACATAAATAAACCGAATGTGCCTCCCACAGCAAACGCCTGCCTTTGTTCTGTGTCGAGGCTGCCATTCTTATAAACGGATCAAAAGCACGCCCCGCCAAGACTAATCATTCTCCACGCGAGTCTCGCTTCTTTGCCGTTCAACTTACTTTAATCCAAGCTTCTTCTCAATAAGGTCTTTGAATTTGTACGCACCACCTCCTGTGGCTTTGATCACTTTGGTCTCCGTGTTGACGAGATGGTCTTTGATGAAATCCAGACAGGTTTCGATATAGGTGTTCTCAAACTTAATGAAATGCAGCCGAGCTGTTATCTCTTCCTGAACCGTGATTTCGTACGGCGATTCATGTTCTCCGTCCTTCAGGAACAAAAAAACAACAAGGAGCCCAAGAAAACAAGCTTATAAAATCTTCTTTTAAAAAAAAAACCTATCAACTTAATTTCGAAAACTTTCCTCCTTTGGGAGGAAAGCTAACTTAGAAACTACTTTTTGTCTGTGGCAAGATTGTGTCTAAACATCACAACACAGTGCACGCTATTGTAGTTGTCATAAATCCACAGCCACTTTGAGCCTGTAAGCTGGCTGAACAGCCCAACGGAGCCAGAGGTTGGGAGTTCGATTCCCCACTGGGAAACCTGGGAAAACAGCCAGCCTGGGTGGCCTTGGGGAAGCTGTACGATCTCAGGGCACACCCAGCAGAACCAAAGCAAAATGTGCCACTTATATACCACCCCACAGCACTTAAAGCAATCTTAGGGTGGTTTACACTTTTAATCATGCAGGCTACGCATTGCTGCCCCCACCCTGCCAGTGAGCTGGGTACTCATTTTACTGACCATGGAAGGATGGAAGGCTGAGCGAACCTTGAGCCTTCTACCTGGGATTGAACCTCAGGTTGTGAGCACAGCTATAGCTGCAGTATAGACGTTTAAACAGTGCGTCAAGAGGCACAGGAAGGAATGGTAGAGCATCCCCCTTCTGATTATTCTGTACCTGCAAAACTCTGAAAAGGGTCACCACAAGGAGTTGGCATAGCTCAGAACTGACTTGATGGCACATGGTTATCTGGAGCCTGTTCCTACGCAATATACATTAATACCGGCAGAGAAATAATGACGAACTAACCTTTCCTGACTGATCAAAGGACCTCACCCTCGCCACCTTGTGCTGCACTGTTGAATAATAAGCCAGCTTGGCCAAGGACCCGCCTGTCAGGAAGATAAAACATAAAAAGGTTTAAGCTTGGCTATCTCTACAGGATCACTCATGGAAGGAGTGACCTGTTAGAAGGTAGATCAAGATGAGTTCATCTGCTGCCCATCACAGGCAGGCACAAAAGACAGTCCATTGGGAAAGCCCCAATGAAACAGATCGGTTGACAACGAAATGCAACCAGGTATACCAAAATAGCCTCTAGGCTAGATGGAGCAGTAAACAAGTCCAAAAAAGAATTAAATCCTGATTACCTCTCCATCTTTGTTTGAGATTTGGGTTTTATAAACTTTTCTACCTGTCTTCCATTTTTGCTATTCTTTTTTTCTTAATTTCCAATGCAAGGTTTAAATTTGCCTGTCCTACAGCTTGCTTTGCTGCACTTGTCGATTTCAGGCCTTTTAGCTACTCAGTTTCAAATGCTGTAGTTTGGTTAGGCAAGGCAGGAAATTGTCCATGTACCTCTGAAACTGGCCGGGAATTTGAAATTCACAAGAGCAACAAAGAGATACAACATCTTGAAGAGGATGACTCTTCAAGATGAGAGACCCTCCAACCAATCTCTCCCAATTCCACCTACATTTTTACAAGTATGAAATCGGGAAAACAACAGAGTGGGACATCACTACAATAGCTGAATGGACATCCTAATCACATAGTGCTCTGGCTTTGCTTTTGTGTCTCTTTTTGGGATGGAAATGTGTAAAACAAGCTCCAATGTTCAATACAACTGACTAAAACTAAAAAAAAAATTCTACTCATTTACTCGTCTAAATGAATAAATATAAATTAAACCTGCCAACTCGAGTCTGAAACCAGAGTCACAAATAATTCCATGTAACCATTTTGGTTTTAACTGGTAAAATATTTTCATTCCCCTCTAGGAAATCAGTCTGAACACCCACTGAAGGATGCTCTTTAGACTGACGTTTACAGCTAATCCCCTTCCGTTAATTCAACCCTGGCCTGGTGAAGAGACAGCATGCTCTAGCATTAACCCACATTTCAGTCGAGGGATGAAGGCCGTGAAAAACTAAACCACCTCCATTCCTTTGGAAAGAATCATACGTCTCCTCTGTACAAAAGAGAAGGATGTGTCATCTATAGCTCTTAACCCACACCCGAAAGCTCTCCTTTTAATTACACTCTATGCAAAGCAGTGCTGCGCCTGAATTACAAAACGTTTTTCAGCCCAAGGCCTGAAATTACAGTTTTACAGCCAGATAAAATTATGGGGGGGAAACGTCTCCATGCAGGAAGGCTGCAATGGAATAAAAACTCCAAGGAAGTGCAAGGAAACTACGGCCCCGGTTTTGATAAACCCAGTTTATGTAATTTGTTGAGCAAAATACACTGGATGCAAGTGTTAACAGTGGGGTTTACATCTAAGCAAACCCACAATCCTGTTTCCTAAATATCAGTTCCAGGAACTCATCGCGGTATGAGACAATATGAGATTTCTACCTTGTATTTATTCGGTTGAATACCCTAAGGCCTTCTGTTTCCCATATCATGTTTCACAGTTTATCACATCACTAGCATTCACCAAAGCCCACCCTCCGGATAATGTTGTTTCCAGAAACACACGGTGATATCGAAAAGAGACCGTGCATCTGTGTTGGCTTGCAAGGGCTAAATCATTCCTAACCGCCTTCTCCGGCGTGCAAGCAAACAAGCATTTGGTGTGGGTGGGTGTTACCTAATCCTCTGAAAAAGGTCTAAAAGCTTCTCTAGGACTGGTCTTCTTTTCCCCTCCTTCTGCACCCCTTGCATGGGGAAGGGTCCCGTTTTTACCCCCCACCCCCACCCCCCCAAAAAAATTATCGCCACCACTCAATTTGGAAAAATCCCCTTCAAATTGCTCCCTAAAATAAAGACCTACCCCTTTGCACATTTATAATATAAGGGATACAATGCCCCCTTACTGGGGGGGGGGGGTGTCCCTATATAGTCACACACCGCAGGCCCCCTCCTTCTTTCTCTCCCTTCTTTTGAATGGGGGGGGGGGCAAAACCCCGCCAAATCCTTCCCACAAGAAAAGCCTGAAGCCTTTGCAAGGACTAACCTATATCATCCCCGGCTCCATCACCAAGACTTGGAGGGAAGGGGCTCTACCTACGTCCCAAAGACACCTCTTCTCCCTTCCTCTGTGCCCCCCCCACAACATCCTTGAATTTGAGCCAAGCTCCTTCAAAAGGGTCCCAGTTGCATCCCTTTCCAAGATAGGCCTCCACCGATCCCTTAATAACCCCTTAAAAGGGGGGGGGTCCCTTATATATTGAAAACACCTTGTGAGGAGCTCCCTATATATTAACTCTTTCTTATGCAGAAGATCGCCCATATAATAACTTCCCCTTGTGACTGATCCCCTATATAGTAACTCCCCCTTAGGTGGGGATCCCCTATATGTTAACTCCCCTTGTAAAGGGTCCCTATTTATTAACACATCCTTAGGTGAGGGTCGCCTATATAAACTCTCCCTGATGCCCCCATATATTTCCCCCTTAGGGGGGATCCCCTATATATTATTTCCATCTTAGGTGGGGGTCACCCAAATATTAACTCCCCTTGTAAAGGGTCCCTATTTCTTAACCCCCCCCTTAGGTAAGTGTCCCTTATATGAACTCTCCCTTATCGGGGGTCCCCTATATATCAACTTCCTCTTAGGTGGGGGTCCCCTATATATTAACCCCCACTCCTTGTGAGGAGTCCCTTACATATTAACCCCCTTTATGTGTGTGGGGGGCTATACATTAACTCCCCTTTAAGAGGGAGACCCCCAAGTATTCCCACCCACAAACACCCCCCTTTTTCTGGCTCTGCCCCCCCTCAATGCAACCCTCTCACATTCTCCTCAGAAACAGAGGCCTGGAGCCCCCTCCCCCCCCCCCAAAAAAAACCCTGAAGCCTCCCTCCCTCAGACCTTCCTTTGAAGAGCCCCCCCGTCTCATAATTTTCAGTCCAATTAGGCCAGTAATTAAATACAACCCCCCTCCACCTCCCTCGGTGGGCCCCATACAGTTGCCCCCCCCCAAAAAAAATTATATTTATATTCCTCCCCCCCCACAACAGTCCTCCTCCAAACCCCCTCCCCTCAGCTTCCCCCCCCACCCCACGGAACTCTGGGTTTTGTAGTCTTCCCGCCATGTCCCGGCTTAGCCTGAGGCGGCCTGGGGAACTACGCCTCCCGTCGGCCTCGGCGCGGCCGGGCCCCTCCGCGGGGCATGCCGGGAGTTGGCGTCCGCCGGCCCTCCCGCGGCCAGAGGCGCGGGTGGGAGCGGGGACTCCACTTCCCGGCGTGCCCCGCGCGGCGGCGGCGGCGGCACCTCCTCCTCCTCCTCGGTTTCTCCTCACAGCCAAGGCGAGCGCCGGGGTTGCCTCGGAGGAAGAGGATGATGGCGATGATGATGGCGGCGGCCTCCTCCCCCTCCCTCACCGATGTCGATGGCGAAGCGCTTGGCGTTCTCCAGGTTGCGGAAGATCTCGTCCGGCGGGAGGATGATGCTCTTGTCCAGGCGGCCGCTGACGGCCAACCCCCCGCCGCCGACGACGCTGCCGCTTCGACCGCCGCCGCCGCGGTCCGCCATCTTGGACGCATCGGGCTCCCCCATCCCCCTCCTCCTGCTTTGCCATGCAAATTTATGCGCATACGCTTTGCGTGGTAATGAGGTGGGCGGGGACGCCCTTCCAGGGAACCAAACTCGGGCGCGCCTGGATGCGATGCCCGATTCCTGCGCTCGGGCGCTTCTGAATCCGGTTTCACTCCGGATTTAAGAAGCGCCCGGCGTGCCCGCCGCGGGGGAGAAGGGAGAGAAATGCCATCGGACTCCAAATCCAGCGCACCTGCCAAATTTAATCCAGGGTCACCAAAGTCCTAAATAATAATAATAAAAAAGTTTAGGCAGAAAATGATCTCAAGAAAAAAATGGGACCAACAAAACTCATCAATTATTTCAAGAAAACACGGACCAGGATTGGGATGCTTAGGACTGGAACCACAGCATGAGAAATCAAAAAAGTCAGCTTGCAAATTAGAGCATCCTAGAGGGGGGAAAAAAACCCAGCAACTTGTGCACCACATTGCTGTGGAATAGTCACGGGGGAAAGTTGAAGGGTCCTCCTGGCTACAAACCTGAAGAGATGCTGCAAGACCCTTGGGTAGCATATGTTGCATAAATAAATACATAAATACATAAATAAAAAAAGTTCTGAGTCCAAATCTCACTCATTAGTTACAACTCAGCATGTAAACACAAGGTGGCAGCTGCAAGCTGGCTGATCAAGTACTGTATTTGATCTTAGAATAGGACTGGTCAATGTTCAGTGGGCCCTCATATAACAAACGGTCGGTTTGTATAACATAAAATCTGTACAACATAAAAAAATCTGGAGATAGGGGAAATTTGCTTAACAGAATCACTTATGGGGCAAATCCATGCAACATAAAAACCATAGCGATTAGGGATTACCCTGTTTTCAATGCATTCCTATGGGAAATTTGTATAAAGGAAAAATTGCTTAACAGAATTTCATTTGGAACAAATTAATTCCTTTATACAAGGTGCCACTTGTATATGAAAGCTACCTTATATACTAGCACCATATTTCAAAGTAGAAAAACTGTGTGGATCTGTTTTGTACCATCAACGGGTCAGTCTTAGCTTGCGGGTAAAGGACGGGCAGCCATCCAGATGTTAACTGGCGCTCCCTGGCTAGTGACCAATAGTTGAGCTACAAAGTTATTGAGAAGATGGTGTGCAGTGAGTATGGGGCTGCAAGACAGACTTATCTAGTGTCCCCGGAGGTCAACAGATGCCTTGCTGAGGTGGTGGCCTCGGGCAACCAGTCGACTGGAAAAAATCTGGCATCAACCGATTGATGGGAGTTGGGATTGTTTACTGCACACGGCCATGAATAGGACTATGGGTCCCTTCTTGAACCGGCATGTAGGGGAGGCCTGTATAAGGCAGTAAGCTGGATTGTTGCAAGGGACGTCCCGGCATTTGGAGCACTTTGGGAGTGGAGGGAATGATACCAGTGGACTAGAGATGGGCACGAATAAAAAAAATGGTATTTTGTTTGTCGTTTGGAGGGTCCATTTCCTTTACCTTAGGTAACCTCAATGCTCTTGGACTGCAACTCCCAGAAATCCCTTCCAGCATAGCTGGTGGTGAAGGCTTCTGGGAATTATACTCCGAGTGCATCTGGGTCACCCCCCAAGTTTAGGGACCATTGTTTTACACAGTGGTTCTCAACCTGTGGGTCCCCAGATGTCCCTGGATTGCAACTCCCAGAAGTCTTCATCACTAGCTGAGCTGGCCAGGAATTCTGGGAGTTGCAGTCCAGGAACATCTGGGGACCCACAGGTTGAGAACCACTGCTTTAGAGCATATGTGCATAAGGTCTCTGTCACTTATGAGTTTACTTCATAAAGGACCTGGTCTATGTACAGAATTAAACTTGACTAATATTTTCTCCCGGGAAACAGAACTTCAATACAGTGCAAAACATGCACAAACTTTGAATAGCAAGTCCCTTTTGAGTCGTACTGAATCTGACCAAGAAGCAAAATATAAGAAAAATGCTTGGTTATGATCAATTATGCAATCTATGTCATACCAAATAATCCACATGACGCACTTAGTCAAGCCATTTATTATCATTATCATCATCATCATGGTGATGATGATGATGCTCTTTCCCATACAGAAGAAGTACAGAGAAAATTCACTGCCTCCAGCAGCTTACAAAGTCTGTGTATCACACACAACACCAGCATGATCCTCAAAGGACAATAAACAGTTAAAAAAAAATAGCAGCCATATTACAATTATGATACCGGGGACATTTCATAGAATGTTCATGCTTTTGAGGGGGAAATCACCATGATGATTGATCGCTTCCTTTTTGCATCCTATAAGGACGCGAAGTCGTCTCTCTGCTTTGTGGCATGTTCAGAAACCATCCCGGCCACAAACCCTCTTTCTCAGAAAGAGGCCAGGCAGACGGAGAACTTGATGACTGTTAGTGTCCCGTGTAATTCTTTTACACACTAGAGTGACATCAGAGAAGTATTGCTTCCCACACCTTCGGCATGAATACACTCTATAAATATTATAAAGCAACAACGATAAAGAACAGGCTGCATTTTTCAAAAAAGGCTCTGTCAAATAGTATATGCATGCTTTTAATTCTTGTTACCTTTTAAATGTATTTTTTCTTTCTAATTTTAATATTTTTCCTCCCACACCTGGGATAGCTTTCAATTTCATTGTACTATGTACAATGACAATAAAGTATCTATTCCAGTGATGGCGAACCTTTTAGAGACCGAGTGCCCAAACTGCAATTCAAAGCCCACTAATTTTTCACAAAGTGCCAATATAGTAATTTAACCTGTATACAGGTGGCTATGAAGGGGCGATGTTGGGTGCCCACAGAAAGGGCTCAGAGTGCCACCTTTGGCACCCGTGCCATAGGTTCGCCAACACTGATCTATTCTATAGAAGTGCCTCAAATACCTAATGAATTAGGAATTCTGAGTGCTTTCATCCTTCCAATCCAGTTTGTGGTGTGCACATGCGCCTTATGTGTGTTGGATGCACAACATGCTGGAGAGAGACTATATGCAGAACCTTTTTGAAAAATGAAATCAGCCTGAAAGCTTCATAGAAGCTACCGTTTGGCATTCAAGCAAACAAACCTAACACCATCATACAACCCCCCAATCCCCTCATTTTTTTAAAAAAAACCCACCTCATTGAGGTTAAAATGATAATTTCCCCTTCCTTTTGAAAGAAGAATGTAGAACTCTCCTAATGCAAGGATGACTCTAGTACATTCTATTAGAATGATTTTTTCTCCATTTTTTCCACAATAATAATACATTAAGGCACATACATAATATTATAATCCCTCCTACTAATTCTGGGTCTAGAGGTGCTGATTTTCTTTCACAGATCTTGTATGCAGCTCAGATTCGACTCAGGTAGCAGCGTGGTTGTAAGGTGGTCTAGATAGTCCGGTTCTGAACGAAAGGTGAGAGGGAAGCAGATAGATCGTCACCTTAGAAATGCAGAGCTTCTCAAGCCCCCCGCCGGGAATCAAACTCCAGACCTCTAGCTCTGTAGCTCTAGACCTAAACCACTGAGCAGTTCAGCTGTTCATTGTCCCTTGGTGGCCAATGCCAAAGACCTCGGTGCGTGTCTTTAAAGCTTGGTTCATCTCTCCGGGTTTCTTCAGCGTGCCGTTCGGAGCTGGCCAGTCGTCCTATAGACCCTGCCCTGTTCTTGCAATCGATGTTATTCCTGCCAAGAAAGAGAGAGGAAGAGGCGATTTAGCGATACAGGTGGTGGAGCAGAGGTTGGCCTGTGGCAACGGGCAACAGCCGTTCATCTCAGCACCAGGTTAAAATCTGTTTAATCGGCCTGCACCAGGAGATCCAGGAACTATAGCCAAACAAACTAACAAACAAACAAAAACAAATAAAACTAGAGACCCTCTTTTGCTACAATCTGCCATAGAAAAGTACTATATTTCCAGTCATACTACGTTGAGAGAGATATACGGTGCAGACTTACATTGCCTTTTCGGGAGCCGACCCGTCGTTGCCAAAAAAAAAAAAAAATATTCAGCTTTATCTGCTCACACAGGCTGTGGGCTTCGGCGTTCCTGGTTTGGCGCTCAACCGTGCCAGAGGGTTGCCTCCGTGGGCCCCCCTGGCCCCCAAACCAACACCCGGGGGGGGGGGAGAAAACAGATTTATTTCCAACATTTCAGTACCTTGGGCATTCTTCCCACGGCTAGACCCGCCGGTTGCAAGAGGGATGACAGCCGAAACCTACTGACCCTTCTTTTCCTCTTTGACTGAGAAAGCACCGTGTTTGATTCCGCCGCAAGCCAGGACTCAGCAACGCAGACAAAAGGCTTTCTGACGCGTGGTGTGGATGCCACGAGAGACCTCTATTTATAATCCCGAAGCTGCCAGTCCAAGGCATGGGTAGAGCGCCTCTCCGATTTTCCCACACTCTCCGCCCAATCGCGGAGGGTCTTTGGGAGCCATCGAGGAGGCATATGTTAAATTGAGTGTGAAGGATTGCCTAGTAGGGAGAGTTCTCGGTCACAATGGCAGGAGCGGCAAGGAGCAGGTGGACGGGGCAAGGCGGGTCATTGGGAGGAGTGGGGGAGACCCGCTTTGAGACGGGTGAAGTTGGAACGTGGGAAAAGCCTGCCGTCTATTATCAAACAGGGGGCTCCACCGCCGTGGTGGTGGCAGTAATGATGATGGCGGTGGGGGCAAGCCATAGGAATGCCAATCTCCCAATAGTTTGGCTTCCTTCCCGCTGCAGCTGCAGTGAAATTTTTGTAAATTATTGGCACCGCCAATCCTTCCGCAGTGATTCCTTCCCACTTGTCTGATCCCAAGGGGGCGCCCTTTGGGAAAATGAAGCCGCTGGCCATGGTACCTTTATGGTACCTTTATACCAGAACTAGGGGGCATACACTCAAATTGTGGGCTGGGAGAATAAGAACAGTCAAAAGAAAATATTTTTTTTCACCCAGCACGTTGTTAGTCTATGGAACTCCCTGCCACAGGAGGTGGTGATGGCATCTGGCCTGGATGCCTTCAAAAGGGGATTGGACAGATTCCTGGAGGAAAAGTCCATCCCAGGTGACAAACCATGATGGACATGTGTCATCTCCAGGCTTAAAACCGGGGTACTTCAAGGGCCAGATGCAGGGGAGTGGTAGCAGGAGACAGATATCTAGTCTCATGTGCTCCCAAACGCATCTGGTGGGACCATTGTGAGATACAGGAAGCTGGATTCGATGGGCCTTTGGCCTGATCCAGCAGGGCTCTTCTTATGTTCTTCTGTTCCAATCTGGTGGACTTGTAAAGAGGCAAATATACATTGGAGAATGGTAAAGTGATTTATAGAAAGATCTTGTTTCTTGCTTGCTTGCCTCCTCCTCCTCCTCCTCCTCCTCCACCCATATATTTCATCCTGCTTTTGAAAATATCAATGTTTGTTGCAAATGTAACAAAGGGCGAGGATCTTTTCTCCATATGTGGTGGGTGTGTAAGAGGGCTAAAAAATGTTGGTGTATGGAACAAACATTTATTTTACAAACTATCTTAATCTTGAGCTAAAACCAGAGATTTTTTTTTAACTATGGTACAACAAAATATTGGTGATACTACAAAATTTGTAATAATCCATATTATCACAGCAGCTAGAATGTTGTATGCACAACTTTGGAAGACAAACAAGATTCCGGACAAAGAACCAGTTAATTATGAAGGTGCTGAAGGTGTTAAAACTGCACAGAAAGGGACAAGATCTCAGCATTAATGAAACCAGATGGCTATTATGAAGACTTCAAAGAAAGATGGCATGATTTCTACAAATTTTTAGATCAATATTAGAAGTCAAATTAAGTTCCCTGTTTAATTCATGAGTAATTGGAATAGTAAAGGTAATATATTGTTATGATGAGATGCAAATTTTGTTTGAGAAGATAAGAATGTTCCAAATTTTTTCTTTTTTTTCTTTTTTTTCCTTTTTTTTCGATTTACAACTTTTTTGTTTGAAAACTATAAATTGCAAAAAAAGGAGAAAGAAAATATCAGCTGCATGGAAGGGAGAGACGGTCAGAATGGGCATGACAGCCAGCCAGCCCCTGTGGACAGCTTCTCCACTGCAGTTTTGAGACCTTGCAGCACACCCAAATGAAAAAGGGTGCCTCCTGCCTGGGATTTGGCGGGCAAACCGTGCCACATTGCCAGGGCACGGCAAGGGCGTCGGGTTAATGTCGAGCGGTGAATAAGGGATGCCTGGGAAAGCCAAGCACTCCAGATGGTCCCTCAGGCTGGTCACCGCCAAGGGAAGTGGGCTCGGTAGCTGGGCACGCTTCTTTTGTGAGGCCGGTGAATGGCATCAATAGGCCAGCGAGTGTGGGAAAACCCCGAGAATCCCACACCCCAGATGCTGAGGTCAATAGGGGTATTATTATGGGAAGAGTCTCCTTCAGCGCTGCACCCAGGGTGTCAGGGAAGGGAGGTGGAAAACCTGGAACGGATGAGACACAGTGGAAGGGAATTTGCAGTCCCCTCCCTTCCAATAATCACAACAACATGAACTCCAGCTGCATCATCACCATCACCATCATCATCATAGAATGAAGAAGCATCTGGATCATTGACATTGCAATTCCAGGGGATGCCCGAGTTGAAGGTCAAGGTACAAAGATGGGGGAATACTGTACAGTATGTCCAAAAACATGGCAATGTGTAATATTTGACAACTGGGAAAATCAGCCAAGCGAAAGGCTCTTGCCAACTGGCTGTACAAAACGCAGGATGCAAGGAAAACACAAATAGGGCCAGGGGTTTTGCGGAACAAAATCAAATTATCCGGTCACATCAGACAGACTGCAAGCAGCATCTGCCCCTTTAAAAAAATCATGTTCTGAGGCAGACAGCCTCTAACCATGGAGGCTCTGTTTCGCTCCCGGGGTGTAGAATTGTCACACATTCTTTCTTGGGGCAGTGGCAGTGGGTTCCATAGGATAGCACGCCTTGTGAGCAGACCTGCGTTCTTATGCTAGGGATCAGTTGCTAATCACCTCCCGTGACGTAACATGACAAGCCGACAGGGGAAGCTCACATTTTTGGTCACTGCCAGTTGTTCCTTCTCTCCCTCGGAGTATCTTGCAAGTTCGTCTTAATGTTGGATTTGGTTTTGGGAACCGGCTGTGGAGCCAATGGTTGGGCCTTCAATTTCTCACTGTGCGTACGTGATAGAGGCTGGACTTCATGATCTTCTGGACCACTGTTGGTGAACCTATGGCATGGGTGCCAAAGGTGTTCCTCGGAGCCCTTTCTGTGGGCATCCGACATCGCCCCTTCGCAGCCACCTGTATTCAGGTGAAATGGCTGGTGTTGTCACTTTGTGAAAAATTAGTGGGTTTTGAATCGCAGTTTGGGCACTCGGTCTCTAAAAGGTTCGCCATCACTGTTCTATACAAATGGTGGCGAACCTTCGGCATTCCATATGTTTTGGACCACAACTCCCAGCATTCCGAGCCTAGATTGCCAATGACAAAGGACTGTGGGAGTTGTAGTTCAAAACATCAGGAATGCTGACAATCTGCCACCACTGATATAGGATCCATTGGTTTTAAGATGATGATTATATAACCCCCAGGCCAGCATTATGAGCAGCTGTGTGTGTGTGTGTGTGTGTGTGTGTAAAACTCTTGGTTGTCCCTAGCAGATTCACAAAAGAGGTGAGATTTGAGCTCTATTCTAGGTCAACCTAAGGGCCTTGAACTAGTCATTGTACATCTGGAAGCAAAGATACATTCATAGGCACATACAGACACAAAAAGGTTTCCTTTATTTTCTTCCAAACAAACTTTCCATCAAAGACTTTCCACTCACATCCAGTGAGACAGGATACAGCTTGACTTTATAAAAGCATTCCACTTAATTCACCTGTGGAATATATATATATATATATACTGTATATGCGTACACATACATACAATACTTCCTCCTTATAAAAGATACGTAAACCCCTGTTCCTTTACAAAAGGCATCTGATTCTCTCTCTAAGCAAGAGAAACACCCACCGATAAAGCAAAACCCAACAGAAATTTCCCCTAGAACGCTCTCACGAGCTACGGAAACATTTTAATAGAGGATTCCTGATGCTACAGCTAATTTGGGAGAATAGGAATTCAAGAAGCAAACGGGCAAAGGACATCTAGATCTCAGGTTTTGTCAAATTCATTGGTCAACCTGTTTAGGATAGTTGGCTGTAGGTCACCGTGCCTGACTTATGGCCTGCCAAATAAGATTTGGGGGGGGGGGGGTTGGGACAGTGAGAGAGTGGTTCAACATTCCCACCCCAAAATGTCTGTGAAGATTTCTCAGTCATCCAGGTGAGTTGATCTGGAAGTTGAGTTACGGCAACTGGACTTCTTTTTTTCTTGAGAGATAGACACGTTTCGCTGCTCATCCAAACAGCTTCATCCGTCTGAAGACAGCTATTCAGTATTCCTCAGTATTCGGACTGAAGAAGCTGTCTGGATGAGCTGCAGCATGTTTCTATCTCTCAAGAAAAAGAAGCCCAGTTGCCATGAACTTCCAGATTCCCACCCCAAAGTATGTTTCCATGACGGTTGAATCCAGAGCTGCTGTAGGGCTGTGGATCTCAAAAAAGGTTGATGGTTTTGATCATTTGGGGATCCACCAAATGCTCAAACTTGTGTCCAAGTTGCCTCTTGGGTGGGATATTAAAGGAGAGTTACAGAAGGAGAAAAGAACTCAACTTCCTTCCAACTTTCCTTGAACTGTGCATCACATGAGGGTACCTATGGCTAGAAGTACCTCCAGAAAAAAAAAAGACGAAGGTAGGTGTACACGAAACACTTTGATACAAACTACAATTTCCCCTCTAAATACCGCCACAAACGTGGACAGACTCCTCCAGGCTTTCCACAGATGCTGTGGAAGATTTTGGCCGTCGCCTCCGATTTCGGGGAGGCCGTATCTTTCAGAGCCTGACCTGTTGGATTTTGGCTCCGTTCTACTCTCGACGAGGGGAAACGGCACAGCCACTTGAGGCCTGTACGGCAGGCCGCCAGCTGTGAGATACGGACGCACGACCCTTCACTGTGAAGGAAAACGCCTCGGAGCCCTGGCGTCGTTTGTGCTCCTTGAAAAAAGAACCCGACAACCCAACTCCAAATGCCATTCCACCCTCCCACCCGCTTTTGGAAATCAAAATGCTCCCTACTTTTAAAAGAGGGATCCTTCGAAAGCAAAGGTCCCTCTAGGTGTGAACAGAGGCGTAGCTAGGGGTTTCAGTGCCCGTGGACAGTTTCCGTGGCCCCTAAGTGATAGGGAGGGGCTAAAGTGCCACGTAGAAGGTGGCAGCGGTGGCTGGGGAGCCCTCCATGCCAGCCAGCCCTGGCAGGTCACCAGCAACCCACCATCCCGTGGCTCATGGGTGGGGAGCTGTTTGGCACCCAACTTGGTGCCCCCAGCTGCTGCGCCCAGGGACATATAAAGTGTTCTGCTTATATACCGCCCCATACCACTACAAGTGGTCTCTGGGCGGTTTACAATTTTTTAATTACAGTGTGCAGGCTACACATTGCCCCCCCAGCAAGCTGGGTACTCATTTTACTGACCTCGGAAGGATGGAAGGCTGAGTGAACCATGAGCCTGCTACCGGGGATTGAACCCAGGTCGTGAGCACAGTTTTACCTGCAATACAGGCATTTAACCACTGCGCCACGAGGCTCCACGATGCCCCCCTTTGCCCCTTCATAGCTACGCCACTGGGTTTGAACCCTTCCAAGTTCGCAGACTGGAGTGTTTTAGGAAAGTCCTTCCGTGGCTCTACCATGGTCTCCAAAGGGGTGCCAAAACCCCTGGGGGGTTCTTATTGGGAGGTGGTTTCTTCACCACAGGGCAAGGAGTAGAAGCCGGAGGGCGGCCCGGGGCCGTGGCAGCCGGGCGCGTGGCATCCGCAAGCACGTGGCCTTTGCAAAAGTGCTTGATCAGCTGCCTCTGGGTTTCTCTCTTGGGTTCGCACAAGGACAGGAAATAGAGGGCTTCTCTCAAGCATCGCACGTAGCCGGTGTTGAAATCCAGCTCTGGATTCTTGTGGCCAAAGGCTAAGGAAGAAACGAGAAAGAGAGAGAGAAACAAAACAGAACACGGTCAGTGCCCAGCTCAGAGGCAAGAAATGAACTAGCGGGCGGCTACTTCTTCCAACTCCAGTTTGTACAAACACAACAGTCTTATAAGGGAGGCCACGTCGACAGGGGGGGGGAATCTACTATCTTTTCACGTCCATAAGGGTGGCCCCCACTGCCCTAAGACCTTGACTTGTGGGTAACCTGAATAAGAAACCGAAAGCAGGGGGGGGGAAGCCCCCAAATCCATCAATGGACTTCTACACCAGCTCTTTCCCTGCCACATACTTAATAATAATAATAATAATAATAATAATAATAATAATAATAATAATAATAATAATAATAATAATAATAATAATAATAATAATAATAATAATAATA
>JAHTLZ010003423.1:4069887-4082047 GCA_023846285.1 Phrynocephalus versicolor | reverse complement strand
ATCTATCTATCTATCTATCTATCTATCTATCTATCTGTCTGTCTGTCCACTGCTTTTCTCCTTCAAATGACCTCAGGTGGCTTATATCATTAAAAGGTCAACAAATGGTTGTTGTTGTTGTTGTTGTTGTTGTTGTTGTTGTTGTTGTTGTTGTTGTTGAAGAATTAAACCTGTGTCATATTAAAAACAGCAAACAAAACATCGATACTAAGAAGTTCATTTCAAAGCAACATAGCACGGGGCCAAGGGCTTCTGGGAGTCAAGCTCCAAAACATCATCATCATCATCATCATCATCATCATCATCATCAGCAGCAGCAGCAGCAGCAGCAGCAGCAGCAGCAGCAGCAGCATCAATCGTCTTAGAACTGCAGAGCTGAGTCCAGACCAGTGGTTCTCCACCAGTGGGTCCCCAGATGTTTCTGGACTGCAACTCCCAGAAATCCTGGCCAGCTCAGCTAGTGATGGAGGCTTCTGGGAGTTGCAGTCCAGGAACGTCTGGGGACCCACCAGTTGAGAACCACTGATCCAGACCTTGCCAAGGTGGCCGAGTGGCAGATCGAACGCCCAAACTCTGGCCCCTCAGCTAGAGACTTAAACTATGGAGCTGTCCAGATGTTCTGACTTTGGAACTGCAGAACAGCTGGGAGGGACCCTCAAGATAACAGGTCCATCCTTTATGAACAAGGCACCAGAGGGTAGTGGTGGAATCGAACTCCCGACCTCTGGCTCTGGAGCCAGGGACTGAAACCACCAAGCGGTCCAGCATGGAGGCCAAAGGTTGAGAATGGCAGGCTGTATCTCCTGGCTCCTTAGCCCTGGACCAAGCTCCAAGACCTGTCCTTCCCACCTCGGGAGCGACAGCTCCTGACCCTCGTTGGCCGGCTTGTAACGATTAACCAGATGGTCTTTTGGGAGTTGGGCGTTGTCTTGGCTGCTTCCCCCCCCCCCCCCCCCCCCCCCCCCCCCCCCCCGCGCGAGGCATTGAGGCTCCAAACACCATCACTAATGCCGCCCGTCGGCTTGAGGCACACGTCTATTGTCCGGCCAAAGAGAAGACAAGTGTGGGAAACTCAAACCAACTCAAACCCACACAGCTTGGCACTAATAACCCCTTTGTGAGCCCTGAATGCGACGTGCACTCACATGGTTCTCTAAGCAAGAGTTCGGGGGTGGGGGGAGGGGGGAGGGGGGCAGAGGCTTTCTCAAGCACCCGTGTGCCTCAGGAGGAGGAAGAGGAGGGCGTGACAGATGAAGAATATCCGACAGGGCCCAAATTTGGGGGGAAAGTATTCGGTCTCTTCGTAGGTTTCACACACACCCCGCCCAGGGTTGGGTGGCAATGAACTGATCCGTTTTGTGGTTGAGTTTAGACCACAAGGAAGTGAAAAACTGGTTTCAAATGTTTCAGGAGGTGGGGGTGCAAAAGCCTTACATGGTGGGTTTGGGACAGTGAGGGACAGTCAATCTCACCTACATTGGAGGGCTTGGTTTGAGTTTATTATTATGTCAGTCCATGTCCAATGAAAGATATTGATTGTTGGTTGGTTGGTTGGTTGGTTGGTCGGTCAGTTGGTCGATCGGTCAGTCGGTTGGATGGTTGGTTGGTCAACCGGTTGTTTGGCTGCTAGACCCCTCATCTGATGGTGAGGTCATTCCGGTGGGTTTACAACAAATAAAACCAACGGTAGCAATGCAAACATATAGAATAACTCAATATACATGAGTGAACTCAACGAACACATTGCTGATCTAATTTATAAGACAGTCACGACAGTAATACGTAGGGGAGAGCAATAAAGGGAACTTACATCTGAAGATAATTACCCCTTTAAACCTTGACATATCTTGCTCAAGTTTGTGACTCTCGACAGAGTGTGTTGAATCTTTGGCAAAACACGTCTCGCTATGCAGAAGATTGTGTAGGGACCTCCAGAGCAGTAGCAGCTTCAAGTCTTCCAGAGTTGGCCACCTCTTTCAGGTCTCATTACAGAGGAGGATAAAAGGAGAGGGCAAAACCAGCTCCAGCATAATGCTGTCTGTGCCCCCTTCGTAGGTCCCACAACAGCAGGATGGTGTGGTTATTATGACAGATAGCCATGAAATATTGTGTGAAGCTTCCAGCAGTGCTCCTGGGGACCTCATGTAGCATCACTCCAGGGCATCCTGGGAAATTAAATATGGCAGCTTGCAACTCTCCACTGCTAGAATTCCAGGCCACATATCAGTCTTGGTGGTCCATAATGGGGGTCTGCTACAGAGCACCAGGCACGGATGTTAGGCCAAAAGTAAAACCATGGGCCTGGAAGTTGAGTTATGTCTACTGGACTTCTTTTTGCCATGACTCAACTTCCAGATAAACTCACCTGGAATCTGCACAGATAAAACCATATTGGACAGTTATAGCAGTTTTGATAATGAACCACCGTGATCCCATCCTATGGAATCCTGGGCTTTGTCATCTGGTGAGAGGCTTCCCTTCGAACTTTTCTTAGAGCTCCGATGCTGAGCAAGGAATTACAGCAGAAAGGTCCACCATTTGTGTTAAAATCCACAATCCAGCGCCTTACAGTAGATCCGAGAACACAAAGGACTGGGTGGCAATGCATCCCCCTCAGTGGCCGTGTTGTTGCGTATCGCCACTGCTCCATCTGTTTTCCAACTTTTATTGGGCCAAGGTGCAGAAAGGAGCCTGGCGTAAAAGAGTATATGATTGAGACGTACAAAATAGTGCAGGGCATGAGTCAAGTGGAATGACGGACACTCTTCTCCCTCTCACAAAGTACCAAAACTAGGGGACATCCACTCAAACCGTGGGTTGGGAGTGTGAGAACAGACCAAAGAAAACTTTTTTTTTCACCCAGCGTGTTGTGTGTCTGTGGAACTCCCTGCCATAGGAGGTGGTGATGGCATCTGGCCTGGATGCCTTCAAAAGGGGGATTGGGCAGATTCCTGGAGGGAAGGTCCATCCCAGGTGACAAACCATGATGGAGATGTGTCATCTCCAGACTTAAAACCGGGGCACTTCAAGGGCCAGATGCAGGGGAGGGGTATCAGGAGACAGAGATCTAGTCTTGTGTGCTCCCAGACACATCTGGCGGGGCCACTGTGAGATAGAGGAAGCTGGACTCAGTGGGCCTTTGGCCTGATCCAGCATGGCTCTTCTTATGTTCTTCTGTTCTTCTGTTCTTATCACTGGGAATCATTGCCAAATGCGTATAATATAGTAGCTGAGTGGACTCTACGGAGCAGAGGTGGGCAGGTGTGTCTCTCCAGATGTTTTTGTGAAGGCACCTTCCTTCATTCCCCCTGAAGAGGTTGTGCTGTTGAAGACCGCTGGGCCACGACGTTGCCAACTCCTTGGGTCCGAGTCTTGGATCCTACGTCCAAGGCCGAGTCGCTAATAAAAACAAGTTTTCTTGCCTTCTGCATTGCGCAGGGGGCATTTTAGTTTCAGCTCGGTGCAAGGGGCTGTACGGTGGCCAAAAGGTTTACGAGTCTTTCAGTAATGAGGAGGAAGAGGAGACCTCTCCCACGCGCCGTCCGGCTTAACATGAAAGAGCCAGACAATGACGGTGGGAAGCTACCGTACAAGCGTGTCCCTTGAAGCGGTTCACCCCCAACATCTATTCCGGCCCATCGCCCCCCACCCTGCACCCGCCCCCGCTTTGCCTCTGCCTCGTGGAAATTCCCATAAGTCCTCTTTATCGGGTGCACAAGAGGGATTTATTATTTCCTGGGTTGATTGAGTCTGAAAAGCCCCAGGGATTAAGGCTGCTTAGCACATGAATGGGTGAAGTGTGTTGTAAAAAAAAAAAAAGCAGGGGCTGTCAGATAATGTCTTTGGATGTGGGAAAGCGCTGACCCTCTAGGATACCAGCCTGGTGCCTGATGGTGATTTCAATTATTATTATTTTTCTCAAAGGGATCTGTTACTCCCTGTGGACAGGCAGCGCCCAGCCAACATGGTTCTGGCGGGCTTGGTGTGTGTGTGTGTGTGTGTGTGTGTGTGTGTGTGTGTGTAGGAAGCCCTTCTCTGCCCATGTGTCCCCACGGTGGCAACCCAACTAGAGATGGGCACGGAACGAACAATTTTTCGTTTTCGTTCTTCGGATTTCGTTTCGTTACGCAACAAAACGACAAACGAACTTTGTCTCTAAAACGAAACGAAACGAACAGAAACGGGGGAATTTTTGTCGTGCGTCTTGTTTCCATTACAGCAGTGAAGTGAGCGGCTTTAAATGCTTTAAGAATTCATGGAAAATTGGAATAAATGGTAACGAAACGGTAACTGAACAAAAATGATTTTTTTTGCAAAAAAATTCGCCAACAACGGAAACGTACCGAAATGGACCTCTAAATGACAAACGACAAACGAAACTCCATTTTTTCTATTTGTGCCCATCTCTAAACCCAACCTTTGTCAATTGACACTTTTTGCCACTGATTTGGTGACCCACAGCTGGCAAATCACACTAGAGGAGGGCCACTGACTCAAGGGATGGGTGGGTTGGAGAGTCAACTTTTCAGTCAAAGGCCACTGGTCCAAATGGGACTACTCTAACTGTCGCTTTAGCGCAGGGAAGCATCAGGCAGCCACCGGTGTCGCTGAGCCAATGGGCCTACTCTAATGCAATTTGCTACACAGTAGGACCCCAGTATCCGCTGGGGATTAGTTCCAAGCCTTCCCATGGATAATGAAAACCGTGGATAAGAGAGAATGCCAAAATGTCCCCAAAACTGCTGTTTTGTGATAGTAACTTGCTTTACAGCTGCTGTTGGTGACGGTAGCTTGGTTTGCATCTGCTGAATTATTTATTTATTTATTTATTCCTCTGCCAACCGTGGATAACTGAATCAGTGGATGATGAATCAGTGGATACGGGGGTCCTACTGTATAGAATTTTAGCCAACAGGTATGTTGTTTTTATTGGAACAATGGCAATACTGTAGCAGGGGGGGCATTGACAAGCATATCTCTCCCTCTTTCCAGTCAATTTCAGGGGGGGAAAAAGAGAATATTTGCACATATACAGGTAGGGCCCTATCTGAGCCCTTTTAGAGAGTGTCAGTCACCCAGTGTAGACAACCTCAAGTGTCATATTTTTCTAATTCCTGATAAGGAAGCAGCATCCACCAGTCCCTTTCAAAATTCTTACACACAGTAGCAAATTCTTGGCATATAACGTTGTGCAAGAAAGCCAATTATAGTGGTACCTCTTAAGACAACTTGATGATATACAGCAGTGGTCCCCAACTTTTTTTTTTTTTTTTGCACCAGGGAACAGTTTAATGGAAGACATTTTTCCCCACAGAGTGGGATGGTGCAGCTTTTTGGATGATTCTTTCTCCCCACGGCCACCTCGAGGTGGTGCCTGGTTTATCTGCATCTGCGACTCCCATGTATTGCTTCCACTGGACGTTGAACAAAAAGCAGTTGCAACAGAGGCACAAGTTGGGGCCAATCCTTCACTGTGTGGGGTGCTTCCCTTGGGCGTATGCTTTAGAGTAGTGGTTCTCCACCAGTGGCTCCCCAGATGTTCCTGGAATGCAACTCCCATAAATCCTGGCCAGGTCAGCTAGTGATGAAGACTTCTGGGAGATGCAGCCCAGGAACATCTGGGGACCTACAGGTTGAACATCTGGGGACCTACAGGTTGAGAACCACTGCCTTAGAGGGCATCTTGCTGGCCATGGAGGGGGCCATGCATGGCTCCAAGAGGGCCCTTCTCCCCTTTATTAATGTGGCAAAATTGGCTGCTATTGGCCCCTGGCCCAGGAATTAGGTACCCCTGATCTATAGGACACCTGCCAGCATTGCAGTTCTAAGATTATTGGCATTGTGTTCAACGGGGAGGGGGGAACCCTCAACCCAGCTTGCATATTTTTATTTTATTAAATTTGTCTTTTTTTATTATACTGTTACATTAATTCTTATTTTATATTATTGCCTTTGATTTGTTGATGGATGATGTTGTATGTTTGAGCACTTTGTTCTCACAAGATTTTGTACACCGCTCTGAGTTCCTCCGGGAAATAAATAATAAAATAATAAATAAATAATAAATAATAAAAATATTTTTTCCGCCTTCCTGTCATCGCTTGCTGAGGGTTTTCCCCTTTTTTGTCTTCTCTTGCCTTCTATGATTTGTTTTTCTTTTCTCTTCTTTTGTTTTGTATTGTAGATTTTAACCCTGTTTAATCCTGTTGTAAACCGCCCGGAGTTCCTGCTGGAAGATGGGCGGTACAGAAATAAAACAAACAAATAAACAATCATAAATAATAAATAAATAATAAATAAATCTGTCTAACTCTCTTTCTGGCTGATTCTCCTTCTTTCGTTTCCCCTTTTTGCTCTTCATCCTTATCTGCAGCCCATAAAATGCCCGCTGCCGCTGACCTAACCAGATGTTAAGCCTTGGAGTGGGAAATCAAGGACTCTCTCCGGAAAATGTCTTGAGCTGCCTTGTCAGCCCTTGATCAATGGCTCCGGCATTACCGCCAACAGCCAATGCTCCCCAGATGGCCCTAACGGCGGTAATGTTCAGCAAAGGCACAAAGGCTAGTCAAAGAGTCAAAAAAACGCTGGCACACTTCGCTTCTCTCCCGGGTTGAATGCTTTGAATAGAGACGCAGTGTGGGAAACTCAGGCAGGCTCCGTGCTCACCGCCTGGAAGACGGGCTCCTCATCGGCCTGCAGGCAACAGGCTGGAAGGGGAGGAGGGGAAGACCCTCCAGTCGGGAAGCCACCTTTGGGGTCGGAAGAGGGAAAGGCGTGTGTGTGTGTGTGTGTGTGTGTGTGTGTGTGTAGGCCGTGGTATTACGACTAGAGATGGGCACGAAACGAGCAATTTTTCGTTTCCGTTTTCATTTTTTCATTTCGTTACGTAGCAAAACAAAAAATGAATTTTGTCTCCAAAATGAAACGAAACGAAACACCAGAAATTTTGTCGTGCGTTTCATTTTCATTGCGGCAAATACATTGAACTGTAATGAATGCTAACGAAACGAGCAATTTTTTGTTTTTGTTTTCGTTTTTTCGTTTCGTTATGTAACGAAACGAAAACTTTTTTTTTGCAAAAATTCACAAAAAACGAAAACGAACCAAAACGGACCCCCTAAACGACAAACGACAAACGAAACACCATTTTTTTTAGTCATGCCCCTCTCTAATTACGACGCACAAAGCAAAGCAAAGCAAAGTGTTCTGCTTATATACCACCCCATACCACTTCAAGTAGTCTCTGGGCAGTTTAAAGTTTCATTACAGTGTGCAGGCTACACATTGCCCCCCCCTCCCCAAGCAAGCTGGGTACTCATTTTACCAACCTCGGAAGGATGGAAGGCTGAGTGAACCTTGAGCCTGCTACCAGGGATTGAACCCCAGGTCGTGAGCACAGTTTTACCTGCAGGACAGGCATTGAACCACTGCGCCACGAGGCTCACAAAAATTGGTTAGAAACCCATACATCTTCCCCTCCACGCAAATCTTTAGTAAAAGGTGAAAGATTTATATGATCTGAAGAGAAACCAGGATTGCAACAGGGAACATCCTCTCTTATTCACCTCCTTGCCTCTGACTGTTTCTTGTGTTTTGGTCATTCAAAGGCTGCCATGAACCCCATGCATATCCGCAAGCATTTCGGGCAGGGGTTGCAAACTTCAGGCCCTCCAGATGTTTTGGACTGCAACTCCCAGGATTCCAAGCCTAGATGGCCAATGTCAAAGGGCTGTGGGAGTAGCAGTCCAAATTTCTGGAAGGCTGAAGTTTGGACACCACTGATTTAGGACATGGAGGGTGTTGAACATCTGTGCACATCTGGAGCATCCTTACCACACCCCTATAAGGTAGACCTGTCCTGTGAGCTCCGTGTTTTAAAAGGAAGCCCTGAAGCCCTGAAGCTCATTCATGGAAGTTGTGATGATT
Organism: Phrynocephalus versicolor; assembly: GCA_023846285.1. Classification (NCBI taxonomy): domain Eukaryota; kingdom Metazoa; phylum Chordata; class Lepidosauria; order Squamata; family Agamidae; genus Phrynocephalus; species Phrynocephalus versicolor. The sequence goes on along the minus strand of JAHTLZ010003423.1, from coordinate 4,074,121 downwards.
CTACAAATGTTTTTTGGGGGGGTAGGGTGGAGGTGGGAGGGATTTATCCTCCTTCTGTTTGTTTTATTTGTCCATGTAATAAAGAGGAAGTCAGTATCAGCTGGGGATGTCCCTTTCATAGTTCCCAGTCCCAACCTCTCCAAGACTAAATCATTTTTACAATCTCCAACAAATGAGAAACCTTTGAAAAATGTTTCCAAAGGTGAGTCAGTTTGAGCCTTTTCAGCAAACCTGCATTTGGGGCTCTTTAGACTGGAAAAAAGGCGTCTGATGGGGGATATGATTGAGGCGTATAAAATAATTCAGGGCATGAGTCAAGTGGATAGAGGGATGCTCTTCTCCCTCTCACAAAACACCAGAACTAGGGGACATCCACTCCAATTGAGGCTTGGGGGAGTGAGAACAGACCAAAGAAAATATTTTTTTTTTTACCCAACGTGTTGTTAGTCTGTGGAACTCCCTGCCACAACAGGGGGTGAGGGCATCTGGCCTGGATGCCTTCAAAACGGGATTGGACAGATTCCTGGAGGGAAAGTCCATCACAGGTTACAAACCATGATGGAGATGTATAATCTCCAGGCTTAAAACCAGGGTACCTCAAGGACCAGATGCAGGGGAGGGATATCAGGAGACAGAGATCTAGTCTTGTGGACTCCCAGACGCATCTGGTGGGGCCATTGGTGAGATACAGGAAGCTGGACTAGACGGGCCTTTGGCCTGATCCAGCATGGATCTTCTTATGTTCTTATGTTGTTATGATCCACTCATTTTTTTCCTTCCGTAAAAGTGTCGGTAGCAAGGCCAGATCTCAGAAACTGGACAAAGCCCTGTAATTCAAAAATCTCTTTGTGGTCTTGGTTGCAGTGGTGGCTTGTGTTTTCGGACTACAAGACCCAAAATCCAGGTGCCCATGGGTTGTGCTGCTTGGAGTGGGGAGGGGGGGAAATCCCTAAGGGTTCGGGCCGTTGCAGCTCAACAGGAGGGAATGCCTCCTTGTGCGCATGTTTTAACAGAAACACACCCAAGCTGTCCTTCAGCATCCTGCCTCCCCATCAACTTGGTTGCTTAAGCTTTCAGCCACATGGCTAAGGAGCTTATCACTGGATGGTTAGAGGAGTTATCCCCCCCCCCTTTTCCAAATCCTCTGGCTTTCCCACACATCTTTAAATGCCATTCAAAGAAAATTAGCAATGGTGTTTGGGTTGGCATTGTGCTCCATGCGGAGGGGGAGAAGCCTCAACCCAGAAGACCATCTGGGAAGCAGCTTAGACACACACACACACACACACACACACACACACACACACACACACACACACACACACACACACACACACACAGAGCAGAAGCAACATCTGGCCGCTGCGTCCTTCTGGATGTTTGCGTCCCCCCCCACCACCACCAAAATGCCCAATGTGGCTTTGCCATTCTGTGCCGCCATTAAAGTCCTTTCCAGATTAAATAATGAATGAAGGACCTCCAAAAAAAACAAAACCTTGGAATGTAGCAGCTGAGGTCTCGCTTCTCTTAGGGAGCCCATCCATACAGAGAGAACACCCCTCCCCACAAAAAAAAATCCGCATTTTGAAGACCAACAGACTCATTTCCCATCTTTTATGTTGTTGCGTTGAGTTACTTCCTTTAATCTACAGACATCAATGTCATATAAGGTCTTCTTCTGGTCGCTTAATCTTCACGACAAGAGAAACAGAAAAGAAAGAGAAAGAAAGAGAGAGAGAGAGAGATTTAAACACAGGTCTAATGTTATCTAGAGTTACAACTAAGATCTTGCAAATGGGTTTCATAAACCCCAGTCCAGTACTTGAATCCAGGGAGCAATAGCTTGTTGTGTGCGTGTGTTGAGTCATTACAGCCGTGACCGACCCTTCGTGACTCCATGTCCATGGAGTTTTCTTGGCAGGAATACTGGACTGGCTTGCCAGTTCCTACTCCAGGCACCTACAGCCCCTGGCATTCCCTTGGTGGTTGCCCATCCAAGGGCCGACCCTGCTTAGCTTCTGAAATCTCTCTCTCTCTCTCTCTCTCTCTCTCTCTCTCTCTCACACACACACACACACACACACACACACACACACACACACACAAATGCCACTTCCTTCACACTTTTTAAAGGAAAAACATCACATCAATGATTTTATATAGCAAGGTTTCCAAGTGAGTGTCAGTCCGCGTAAGCAGACACCCTTAATGCAAACCTGTGTCACCTCTGTTTGTTGTCAATGGGCTATTAAAGATGCAAAATCCCACAATTCTACAGATTTTGGGATAATATATTCCTTCCCACCAAGGGGAGGAGGAACACACTACAAATGCCCAAATCCAGAATGATCAGAGGATTGAATCAAAATTAAACCAGGTTCTCGCACCAAAAGCTTGGGCATCGGAGGGAAACAGGAAAGAGTTCGGAAAGGGTCCATTAAATATACAATTTGGCACATGGATCTCTCTCTCTCTCTCTCTCTCTCTCTCTCTTTCAAACCTGAACACGCGTACACTGCAAGCTCTTTACGTTTTGGGAAGAGAACGTGGGAGATGAGGCCGTATTAAGTTTCCCACCACATAAAAGGCTTTTTGCTCAACAGCTGCCATTTCTATACAAAAGGTGGCCCAGCGCCTTTCACAAGGGAGGAACAACTGGGATGTGGAGTTGAGCAGGGCGAGAGGAAGGGGGAGCAGTCCCTTTTCTACAGACAGAGAAACAGAGACACAGAGATCGCCTCCCTTCGAATCATAGAATCATGAATTTGGCCTACAAGGCCATCACACACACCCAGCTCAAGGCAAGAATACAAATAAAAGTCCATTTGCCAGGTGGTTGTCCAAAGTTCCCTTGAATGCCTCCAGTGTGTGTGTGTTGTTTCGTTACAGTCGTGACCGACTCTTCGTGACCCCATGTCCATGGAGTTCTCTTGGCAGGAATACTGGAGTGGCTTGCCAGTTCCTACTCCAGGTGCCTACCGCACCTGGTATTCCCTGGTGGTCTCCCATCCAAGTACTAACCAGGGCCGACCCTGCTTAGCTTCCGAAATCAGGCGAGATCGGATGTGCTTAGGGCATCTAGGCAGTTCTTGAATGCCTCCAGAGTTAGGGGTTAAAATGAGCATCCCTATCTATTTCGGACAGGCCATGTCTTCTGCAATTGTCCATCTGCCTACCTGTCTATAAGCCGCCCCTTCTCCAGTGAGCACAAGGGTGTTCTCCTCCTTGCCGTTGGATCATCACAACCCCCTTTAGATATTGTTGGGGTGCACCTTCCATCTTTTAGGGGCATTGGCCAAAACTGAAGGCCAGAGCTGTGCCTTAGAGACTAGATGCAGAGGGTCAGATCATGTGAGGGTAATTCGCCCCCCCCCCTTTTGTGGCCTCACGAACGGTTTTAGCGCTGTGTAGCTGCTTCTCCCTGTCAAGGGCGGGGGAAACACAACCCCTTCCATGTGTAAAACTCCCACTGGAGACCAGACTAGAGAGCAGAACCCAACTCCCTGGCATGCTAGCTTTCTAAGTGCAAGGATATGGTAAGTCCGCACCTGGAGTATTGTGTACAATTCTGGTCACCTCATCTCAAAAAAGACATAGTGGAACTGGAAAAGGTGCAGAAGAGAGTGACCAAAATGATTACTGGGCTGGGGAACATCCCTTATGAGGAAAGGCTAAATCATTTGGAACTCTTTAGACTGGGAAAAAGGCACCTGAGGGGGGGATATGATTGAGACGTAAAAAATTATGTAGGGCATGAGTCGAGTGGATAGAGGGAAGCTCTTCTCCCTCTCACAAAATACCAGAACTAGGGGACATGCACTCAAATTGAGGGCTGGGAGAGCAAGAACAGACTAAAGAAAATATTTTTTCACCCAGCGTGTTGTTAGTCTGTGGAACTCCCTGCCACAGGAGGTGGTGATGGCATCTGGCCTGGATGCCTTCAGAAGGGGATTGGACAGATTCCTGGAGGAGAAGTCCATCACAGGTTACAAACCAGGATGGAGATGTGTGTTATCCCCAGGCTTAAAACCTGGGTACTTCAAGGACCAGATGCAGGGGAGTGGTATCAAGAGACAGATATCTAGTCTCATGTGCTCCCAGAGGCATCTGGTGGGGCCACTGTGAGATCTAGGAAGCTGGACTAGATGGGCCTTTGGCCTGATCCAGCATGGATCTTCTTATATTCTTCTATCTATCTATCTATCTATCTATCTATCTATCTATCTATCTATCT
>JAHTLZ010003423.1:4038154-4065094 GCA_023846285.1 Phrynocephalus versicolor | reverse complement strand
ACTACTACTACTACTACTACTACTACTACTACTACTACTACTACTACTACTACTACTACTACTACTAAAGTTATTTTTGGGAGGGTGGGACACAAGCTGCTGTAGGACTCTTTAACTCCTTCTGAGACATTTGCCGGAGAAAGAACAAAACATTACTTACGGTTGGCAACAGATCAACAGCAAACAAATAAAACAGACTGCTTCCTACAGATGAAAAGGAGGTCATTCAGTAGGGAGGTGGGGTCTCTTTGAAGAGACAGGCAGAAAGGATTGGTCAGTGCTGGGTACTTAAGAACATAAGAAGAGCCCTGCTGGAACAGGCCAACAGCTCATCTAGTACAGCTTCCTGTATCTCAGAGTTGCCTCATCAAATGCCTATGGCAGCACATGAGATTAGATCACTGTCTCCTGATCCCATTCCCCTGCATCTGGCCCTTGAAGTACCCTGGTTTTAAGCCTGGAGATGACACATCTCCATCATGGTTTTCCTCCAGGAATCTGTCCAATCCCCTTTGGAAGGCATCCAGGCCAGATGCCATCACCACATCCTGTGGCAGGGAGTTCCACAGACCAACAACGCAGTGGGTAAAAAAATATTTTCTTTTGTCTGTTCTTACTCTCCCAGCCCTCAATTTGAGTGGTTGTCCCCTAGTTCTGGTATCTTGTGAGAGGGAGAAGAGCGTCCCTCTATCCACTTGACTCATGCCCTGCATTATTTTGTACGTCTCAATCATATCCCCCTTAAGGCACCTTTTTTCCAGACGAAAGAGCCCCAAATGTTTTAGCCTGACAGATTGAAAAGTTCCTCCCCTCCAAACCTATTAATGGCAGCCTACGAGGTTGAAGCAGGTCCAAAAGGACGCACAGTCCTTTGGGTACAGTCGGACTCCAGTTCCCATGAGTCCTTGATGGAATGACCATATAGGCTCTCGAACCCCAATATATAGGATCACATCCAGATCTTTCTCTTTCACAAAGATTTTCCCCCAAAAGGACATGTAAATATGGCAAAGGGTGAACAAAGACGGGGGGGGAGGGGAGAGGGAAGCTTCCCAAATATGAATATAAACCTAGCTAGGCTGTATGTCTCCACTCCACATTTTGGCTTCTCTATCATGCTCGGAAGTCTCCCTCAAGCACAACCCGCCTGTCACACTGATGGCGTCCCTAGTCTTCCAAGCTTCAGAAGCTGAAATTGAAAACCGGAGGAAAGTTGCTGTCCCACAGCTGGGGGCGGGGGGGGGACGAGCCCATTCTTGCCCGTTTTCCTGCATCCTGTACTCGGAAATTCAAGGTTTATATCTGGGACTCGCCGGCCACGCCTGCTTAAGAAAGATTCTAGGAAGCGCCCACCTTCCATGGATTTTTTGGGAGTGGGAGTGGGTGAAGCGGGGTATTATTCAGAGGAAGTCAGTCAGCTACTCTGCTTCCTGGCAATGTCATAAGAACCTTTGCACAGTCAGAGGCTACGTCGCCAGCTCGCTTTTCGAAACGGGTGTCTCTTTCCTCATCAATCAATCAATCAATCAATCAATCAATCTATTATTATTATTATTATTATTATTATTATTATTATTATTATTATTATTATTATTATTATTATTATTATTATTATCATCACCTCCCTCCCTCCCTCCCTGCCTGCCTGCCTCCCTTCCTTTCTCCCTCCCTCCCTCCCTCCCTCTCTTTCTTTCTTTCTTTCTTTCTTTCTTTCTTTCTGCAAGAAGAAGGATTACTGTAGTGTATATGCCCTATGTAACCTCGGAGGGACAGGAACTGCTGTCAGTTTCACTTTTGCCTTTACCAGAAATGTCGAGTGTTGCGACTCTTGCGAGTCTTGCGACGTCAGGCAGAGGCAGAGCTTCCAAACAAATCCTGGAAACCAGTCCTTCCTGTTTTGGGAAAGAGAAAGAGAGAGAGAGAGAGAGAGAGAGAGAGAGAGCGAGAGCGAGAGAGAGCAGGAATTTGGGTGGGAAAAATGTGCTATGGGACTGCTGAGAAGAACCAAGGCAGCTGTTCAGGTCTGCTGGTGTCCAGTAGAAGGTGAAAACTCGGGAGCCGCAAAAAGTCAACACTAGGTCAACAGCCTCCCCCGTGCCCAGGGGCTGGATGGAATCCAAAACCTCTCGGGAACCTCTACCATCGGGATCATGTGCCTAGTAAGTCGACTGGGAAGCTTTGATCTTGCAATCCCTCCTCCCTTTGGGCAGTGTGAGTGTGAACAAGGACATGTGCCCACTAGAAAGAGATGTGTCTGTCTTTGTGTGTGTGTGTGTGTGAGAGAGAGGGGGGTATGGACAGTGGGTGCTATCAGGATTTCTGACTACCAGCTGTTCACCGCCTTTTCAAGGAAGAGAGCAGCGATAGGGAATTGAGTAGAGCCCCAAAAATATCTCCCCACTTTCGGTGGCATTCAGACTGTCCTGCGTTTCATGCCGAACTCTAGTCTAGACTGGAAATTGAAGTTCCTTTTTTCCCCATTCTCAGAAATGGAACAACTGATGGCCCCTGGGAAAGCCTAGTAGGAAGGAAGCTAAGAAAAGTGGTCCATGTCCCTCTCAACATGGTGTTGATGGCACTTGCTGCCTTCAGCATCTTCCGCCTGGGGCGAACCTGTGTCCTCGTTGATTTGTGGGCATGGTGGACCTGTTGAGCTTGTCGTGTTGGCACTGGGTTCTAAAAGGGATTGGACCTACTCGTTGGGGTTGGTATAGATCAGGCATGTCCAAACTTTGGCCCTCCTGATGTTTTGGACCACAACTCCCAGAATGCTAAGCTTAGATTGCCAATGCAAAGGACTGTGGGAGTTGTGGTCCAAAACACCAGGAGGGCCAAAGTTTGGACATGCCGGGTATAGATGACCTCCAGGGTCCAAAGCAGAGGGCAGTTCCTGGGGTGTGTGTGTGGAATGCAAGGAAGCCAGGTTTATTGGACTGCTTCCTTTCCCCGGGGGCAGCAGAAGTCTGAACCAGGATGAATCGACTATCACAGTGGTCCCAGACTATGGTATCCAGATGTTCTCAGACTATAACTCCCCCCCCCCAAAAAAACAACAACCCTGGTCAGCACTGCTAGAGGTGAAGGATTTTGGCAGGTGCAGTCCAGGTTTGGAACTATAGCAGTACACCTAGGGATCCGTATAAGTAAGATGAGTCCCTATGAATAAAGAAGAAACTGCAATGGTTAAGGCTGAACTTTCAGGTTTTGCTCGTTTGGTTCTGGCTTCCTGATTTTGTAAATGTCCAGAGACGAAAGCGAAAATACTTCAAAAGATGTTCTTCTGTCATAGCAAAGGCTGTCAGCTCTTGTCTCTTCAGGAGACTTTCGGGAGCATTGCGATGGCAACAAAAATACATGGGCACAAATTTGGGGGAAATCTTGCAGATTCGTTGAGGTTCGGGAAACAGCGAATCAGCGAATCAGGTTTCGCTGGCCCTTCGACGAACGGATTAAGGAAAACACGGCTGATTTAAATAAAAACCTCCAAAAAGTGTAGAAACTGTGGCTGCCCTGCTTGGAAGAATGCATAATGTGAAGGAAGTATTCCCTGTTCAAGACCATCTGGCTGGGGAAGGTGGAAGCCAGCAGGAGAAGAGGAGGAAACTCAATATGCAATGGATTGGCTTCCTAAAGGAAACCATGGGTTTGAGTTTTCAAGACCTGAGCAGAGCTGTTGAGGCCGGGAGATTTTGAAGATCCCTCGTTCCGGGGTCACCAGGAGTTGGAGCCAACCTAACGTCAGGCCACAACAATCCTGTGCATTTTGTCGTAGCGACAAATCCTTCCCCTTTTGAAGGCACTTGAGATGCTTAGGGGGAGGGAACCAGTGCAGTGACACTTTCCAGGCAAATGCCAAAGAGACAGAACGGAAGCCCGTGGCCCCTTGAAAGACTAACCCTGACATTTTGACGTCAACATTTGTGGTTCAAGCCCGCCTTCCATCTTCTCAGCCCAGAGGGAACTCATTCTGTCTCCCAGATCCTAGGAGGCTGAAATAGCTCTGGGCCAAACTTGGCGTGTTTATACCACAGTGTCTGTCATCCATCGGTTGATTGATCGGCGAATGATTTAGCAAATCTCCAAGTGGAAAGGGAACTAGAACAGTTCCTTCCCATCTGGGAGTTGAGTCATGGCTACTGGACTTCTTTTTTGAGAGATAGAAAAAGTTTGCTGTTCATCAAAAAAGAAGTCCAGTAGCCATGACTCAACTCCCAGATAAACGCACCTGGATGACTGAGAATCTTCACAGACGTTCCTTCCCATGTGACAGGCAGCAGACCAATGAATAACCCTTTAAATACACACACATAGCAATACCATAAGGCACTAAGGACTATGACATGAAAAAAAGGATTATTAAATGGAATAAAATGAGAAAATGAAATACAGAAGCCAGTTCCCCAGCTGCTGCTGCTACCCTGTCCAGAAGTTTTGAGATTCTGCCCCACGGCTTCCCCCTCCACAATCCTGTGGCCTCATTCAGTGATACTTTGTTTTTGCTACCACTTGAGTTTTGCCATTTGCGTTTCTCCATTTTCAGGGAGGTTTTCTTTCTCTGGAAATTAAAAAAAAAGCATCAAGTACTGGCCCAAATAGGATTCCCCCCTCCTGGAAAAACACATTTGAGCCAGCGGGCATATTCTTAATCTGGCTTTTGGTGTCGTCGCAATAGTTGTTGTTGTGACATGCTGTCGAGTTGCCCCTGCTTCGTTGTGACCTCAAGAGCGAGCCGTCTCCAAAACGCCCTCTCCTCAACAGTTCTCGCCAACTCAAACCTGTGGCTTCTTTTAGGGAGTTACCCTATCTCAGGTTGGATCCTCCTCTTTTCCTGTTGCCTTCTGCTTTTGCCAGCGTTATTGTCTTTTTCAAAGAGTCCCGCCTTCTCCTGACGTGGTCAAACTAGGACAGCTTCAGTTTCCACATTTCTGCCTCCAGAGACAGTTCAGGCTTGATTTGACCCGGCACCCACGTCTTCGTCTTTTTAGCTGACTAGCGCATCCACAAAGCTGTCCTCCAGCACCACCTTTCTTAACTGGCCATCTTTCACACCTATCTCTACCGTATGTCAAAAGGGAAAACAACACAGGGCAGCACAGGCCATGAGCTGTTCCACTGCAAAACCTCATGAAATCCTTCCACGTTCTTCCCCTCTCTCCTACCTTGAAAACATCACAAGGTTATTGGCTGCATTTCTTGCATAACATATGTAGCTTGTTCCTGGAATCTCCCAAACCAAAGGTCATCATCCGTGTGAGTTTACACCCTGCTTGCTGCATAGAACTGGTTTGGGGCTCCATCTTGTGGAAGGAAGGAAAAAGCACAGCTGTTGTGAGTTTTCTGGGCTGCTTGGCCATGTTCTGGAAGTCTTTCATCCTGACTAGAGATGGGCACGAAACGAACAATTTTCTGTTTCCGTTTCTGTTTTTTGTTTCGTTACATAACGAAACGACAAACGAATTTTGTCTCCAAAATGAAACGAAACGAACAGAAACACCGGAAATTTTGTCGTGCGTTTCGTTTCCGTTACTGCAATATGTGTGAATTGCTTAAAATCCTAAAAAATAAATCACAAAAAATGAAATAAATGGTAACGAAATGGTAACGAAACGAACAAAAACAAAAACGATTTTTTTGCAAAAATTCACGAAAAACAAACGAACCGAAACGGACCCTCCAAACGACAAACGAAATGCCATGTTTTTGATTTGTGCCCATCTCTAATCCTGACGTTTTGCCAGACTCTGTGGCCGGCATCTTCAGAGGGCAAGGAGCGCATGGAACTAGGTATTCTCTCTGTACTCTGGGTTATACACTTCCCTGAGCTCCTTGCCTTCTGAAGATGCCGGCCACAGCGTCTGGCTGTGATGCCGCAGAATCAGCAGTTTGTGTCCATCTGTAATTGTGACCGTAGCTTTACAAAAATTAATCAAGATGCCTTCTTTGGACCTGAAAGAGGAAAGGAAGGCACACGCGAGTGGTGACCAACACACCCGGTGACATTGCTCAACTTGAATCGGAGAGGGTTGTGAAAACAAGAGCTTAATGTCTAATGTTGTGGTTCAACCAACATGTGGTTGCCTTTATTAATGGTGGTTTCTTGGTTGCTTCTCTGGGAGGCAGAGGATAATCCCACCAAGAATTATTGGTGAAATGTCTTAAGCCGGACACGTCACCCACAAAGTCTTTTCTCCCCCCCCCTTCCTTGTCTTAGAAGATGTACCAGATATTCCTTGCAACTCAGCTGTTCCTCTTTCGGGATGCCTTCTCCTGCGAGGACTGGGAGTATCAAATCAATCAGGAATGCTGTCCCAGCTGTGGTGCAGGTAATGTACCGTGTGATCACTGCCGTTGCATTTTGCTTGCACACGGGCCATATGGAGAGCTGTGGAGAGGACTTTACTTGCTAATCCCTGTAGAGATGTACATTCGAAGCATCTTAGGTATCTCTCTGGCTTTGTATCTCCTGGCCTCAACAAGATGGGAAACCAAGGAGATGACACTGTTCTCATGAGTGGAAAAGCCATCCAGTACTCATCTGATGGCATCAAGTGTTAGCAGAAGAACAACAACCACAACTGCAACCCAATGTGCCATCAAGTCAATTTGACCGGTGGCAACCCTTTTCAGGGATTATTTGTTTCCCTGGGCAGAGAATACTCAGAAGTGGCTTCCCCATTCCCTTCTTCTGGGGTTGCTTTGGGGCTGTGCAGCTGGCCCAAGGCCACCCAGGCTGGCTCTTCTCCCAGGAGACCCAGCGGGGAATCAAACTCTCCACCCCTGGCTCTGCAGCCAGAGACTGAAACCCTCTGACTAGAGATGGGCACGACTCAAAAAAATGGTGTTTCATTTGTTGTTTGGTTGTTTAGGGGTCCGTTTCGGTTCGTTTCCATTTTCGTGATTTTTTTTGCAAAAAAAATTTGTTTTCGTTTCATTACGTAACGACCCAAAAAAAGGAAAATGAAAAATTGCTGTTTCGTTACCATTTAGCACAATTCAATGTATTTGCCGTAATGAAAACGAAGCGGTCGACAAAATTTTTCGTGTTTTGGGTCATTTCATTTCATTTTGGAGTCAAAATTCGTTTTTTGTTTCATTACGTAACAAAACAAAAAACCAAAAATGAAAACAAAAAAATCGCTCATTTTGTGCCCATCTCTACCTCTTGCCTGTACAGCCAACTATGGGAAGGTGTATGCCGATTTCACAGAGGGTGGGGGAGCGCTCCGCCTTTTCGCGCCAGCTTTACAAGAGCTATCCATGGTGCTAAACTGCAAACCGAGGGCAGGCACATCCTCCCAGTGAAATCAAAGCCACCAGTGCCCTTGGCCAGTGTCAGAGGACTGGTTTGGAGGGGAAACGTATCATCATTCATTCAAGATGCCTCCGTTTCTCAGCTGGAGTGGCTACCAGTTTCCCCTCGTTATCCTTCCAATGGAAAGGATCACTCCTGAAGTCTCTTCTAACCCTCAACCTACCTAGTGGTTTATTTTTAACAAAACACAGGTGTGGAAGACACCGAGTGATTGTCTTTGTTGTAGGATACAGAGTCCAGGAACACTGCACTGCGAGCTCCGGGACAAGTTGTGTTCCATGTACGAACCGGACCTTCATGGACCATCCCAATGGGCTGACCAAGTGCTTTAGGTGCCGCGTCTGCGACGGAGGTAAAAAGAACACCAAGAGGAGTGCTCTTTTACCCCTTATGCATTTTAACATGCTTATTTCCTCCAGTTTTGTATGTTCAATGACATGGGTTGCAACCACAGGGCCAAACGTCTTACCCCACTGGAAGCATTTCTGAAATGGTTCTTAGGGATAGGATTTATGGATTTTTATGGACCACTAATCCCATCATTCTCTCTTCTGTAGTGTTCTAACTACTTTAAGGGCACCTTGATGTGATGGGCATGGTAGAATGGTCTGAATCAGAAAGCTCAGAGGCTTAGCTAGGCTGAACTCGACCCAAGCTTGCTCATCACCAGGAAATCTCCCAGCCAGCACTGGGACAGGGACAGGGAACTTGGGTGGAGCCTCTAAGCGGGCGCCCACTCAGAGTCACCACCCATTGGATCAATTTATGAGAAGCCCTTCAGTTTTTATAGAAATGCCATTGATTCCGGGGATCAACGGGGATTCTCTGGTTGGACTGAGGCTTCAAGGGAAGGAGGGTTGATTAGTTAGGTGGGCAGAAGTACGGTGATGCAAAAATGTAGTGATAATGAGATGACACTCATGTCCCAAGCTACCAATGTTTGCATCCAATACTGAGATGAAGCTCTGTAGGATGGGCAATGTGTGTCCCTCAGGATGTTTCAGGATTGGATATCCCAGCAGCATTGACCTTCAGAGCCAATGGTGCAGATTGCTGGGGACTGAAGTCCCACAGCATCTGGAGGACTCTATCTGCCAGTCCCTCACCACCGCAAGGAAGTGGGATCTATGTAACGATGAGTCGCTGCTTTTGGTACATCTGTTTCCTCCATCTGCATAAGATGAACAACGGTCCCTGATCATGGGTCTTCAGATGTTCTTGGACTGCAACTCCCAGAAACTGTCACCGTGAGCTGTGCTGGCCAGGATTTCTGGGAGTCGTAGTCCAAGTACATCTGGAGACCCATGGTTGGTAAGAACTGCACAGGCCCCACATGTTCTTGGACTAAAATTCCCAGAAGCCGTCATCATGAGCTGCGCTGATCAGCATTTCTGGGAGTCGTAGTCCAAGAAGATCTGAGGACCCAAGGCTGGGGATCATTGGTCCAGTTCATGGGTTCTCAACCTTAGGTTCTTAGAGGTTCTTGGCCTCAAAACAAGAAGATGTTATTGGACTCACACTCCCAGTAGCCTCCACCAGGCCAGGATTTCTGAGAGGAGGAGTCCAAGAACATCTCAGGAGGACCCAAGGTCAGGACCCATTGATCTAGATCAATGGTTCTCAACCTGTGGGTCCCCAGATGTTCCTGGACTGCGACTCCCAGAAAATCCTGGCCAGCTCAGCTACTGAGGAAGACTTCTGGGAGTTGCAGTCCAGGAACATCTGGGGACCCACAGGTTGAGAACCACTGCTCTAGAATCATCAAGAGAACCTCAGCAACATCCATGGAACATGTTGGCCCTCTGAGGTATGTTGATGAAGTTGGTGGTTGGGTCCATGACTCCTCAACACATGTTTCATATTGTGCCTTACAGGGGCCCACCTGAGCATTAAAGAAGAATGCACCTATCAGAAAAACACAGTATGCACTTGCCGAACAGGCTACTTCTGCACTCACCACATTGAGAACTCCTGTGAAAGGTGTAAAAAACACACTGTTGCCCCGTCTGGTCATATTGTGATAGAGCTGGGTAAGACAAACACCACAACCGGCAATCATTACCATAGTGACTGGCTGCCAGTTGCATATTCCATGTAACATACTGAAAATAGCCTTGTTCTAAGAGATCATGGAAAGAAGGTGCAGGAACGGTGCTTACCATGAAAGGTAGTTGGGAAAAAAATCGGAAATGATTCTGCAAGGCATCCTCATTTCTCCAGTGGGAGTGTGGGCTGCCAGAGAACCACAGAGAAATGGGATATTAGTGCCAATAAGTGAAATTAGCATTCCTTGCACAAGCAAGGTGAGTTAAGTAATGCAACCCACACAAAGCCAAAACCAGGGAAGGAGATATGAGTTGCAGAACTCATTGTCAAGTTGGACACAAGTTGCTCCAATGACTTGAGTTGGACTCAACTTTAGGTCCGTCCCCAACAACTCTGATTTGATTCATGATTTTATTTCTGGAGGGGTTGGGGGACTTGTTTTTTTTAATAGAGATTTGGATTTGGTACTTGGTACCCTAGACCTAAACTCTGGGAGGCAGTGGAAGACAGGAGGGCCTGGCATGCTCTGGTCCATGGGGTCACGAAGAGTCAGACACAACTGAATGACTGAACAACAACAACAACACCCTAGACTTGGGACCCGGGTCCATAGCCTTGTCAACACCCCTGTCCAGAACTCCCTGAGAATGAGGCAACATCCACTCCGGCCACCAGGAGAATCTTTTGAAGAAAAAGAAAATATAGGGTAAATTAGAAGACAGATTGTGGTACAGCACCAAAATCCTGAAGAGGACAAGGTGGGTCGGCAGCTTTAGGATACCCACCACCACTGCGTCTAAAGGATTTTTTCTCTCCAACTCTTAGGGGAGGAATGGGATGATGATGATGATGATGATTGGTGGTGGTGGTGGTGGTGGTGGTGATTTTCCTTGGATTTGTTTCTGCATGGGTTTATCTTAACAAGTGACACCTACCTGAACCTCTGATGAATAAAGTATTCCCTTTGGGGGTGTGTCTGTTTCTTGTTTGGAAGAGAAACCAAATCCATCTTGTTCTTTTCTAGGCACGGAAAACAGTGACACTAAGTATAAACCGTGTCCACCGAGGACGTTCTCGGTGGCCAACATGAGTTTGTCGTGTGACCGCTGGACGAAGTAAGTGCCCGTTCACTTTGATCTCCGCGCCGATCCCAAAAGTTGGGTGCACGATGCCAAGTTTGTTTGTTTGTTTGTTTTAATTCAACACCCAATGAAGGCAAACATTCCCTTCTCATTGGAGCTTGTTTTAGGGGCTCCACTGTTTCCGGGATGCTCTCAGTGTCTATTCTGTTTATATAGGGAAACATTGATACAGCCGCCCATTCCCAAGTAGAGCGATGACCAACTTTCTGTTCATCTTCATTTCAGTTGCAGCACACTAGGCATGATAGAAGTCCAGGCAGGCAGTGCAACCTCGGATGCCGTCTGTGAACATCCAGGCTCCTCTGTTTCCATAGCCATTGTTGCTGCCATTCTGTTTCTTGTTCTTATATGTATTCTCTTCATCGTGATAGTGAAAAAGAGAAAGTGCTCCAGAAAAGGTAGGTTTAACAAAACATTGTACTCTATATCTCAAAAAATCCAGTGGGATTTTTATTCTGGAAATGAGACCACAGAAGTATTCTTCCGTTTTTGTCTTCCGCATTTTTATAAATGCCCTTAAGGAGCAATATCAACATTGGCCACTAGGTGAGGCTCCACCCAAGTTTCCTTATATGATTCTCACTTGTTGGCAATTTATTTTATTTTATTTTATTTATATCCCACCCATCTGGGCCAGAAGGTACTCTGGACAGCTCACAACACTCATAAAACAATACAATAGACACAAGCACGATAAAACTACCATGAATATAACAAAATATATATAACATAATAACAAATAAAATAATAACGATCATTATCAACACTCAACAATATCACAGTAAAATTGAGATGATGGACCGGAGGTGGATTACCACATTGAGATATTAGATCAGGCATGTCCAAACTTCAGCCCTCCTGATGTTTTGGACCACAACTCCCAGAATTCCAAGCTTGTATTTCCAATGGCAAAGGACTGTGGGAGTTGCAGTGCAAAACATCTGGAGGGCCGAAGATTGGACATGCCTGTGTTAGATGATCAGGGAAACCCTGTTGAAACAAGCATGCTTTTAATTATCTTTTTTTAAAATTGTAATTACCATGCATGCTTTAGTATGACGCAATGCAATGAACTACTTATGCAGTTGTGGAACAGACCGTGATAAACAGTAACCTAGCTGCAACAGGTACTGAACAATGAGTTCCTTTCAAACAGTTATATTCTGAGCTCTGGTCGTACCAAGGTGGTGCTGCCTATTTAACTTGTGATGTGCGATCTGCACTGTCCCAGTCTCATGGACCAACCAACCTCTCAATAGGTCCCAAGACTCTGCAGAATGTAGCATCAAGTGCAGCTTTTGGAAGGCATTGCTCATTTAAGAAACCTCTTTCTGTTTTGTTTTGTAGGTCCCGCTGGAGGAAAGGTGAGTCTGTTTTCATCAGAAATCATGCAGCTATCTTTAAACTTCCTCTCCTCTCCCTTCTCCATGTGTGCTACGAAAACCCAAGTCAACGCTTGGATGAGAAATGCGACTGCACTATCCATTATCCCTATGTTTTAATGACACCACCCCAAAGTCCCTTAAAATGCATGGCCTCTGTTTCCTTGCTACCTCTGTTGACACCAACTTCCTCCAAAGGGACTTGTTCTCCAGCAGCCCCTCAGCAAAATCATTGGCTCAACCTCATCTCCCATAATCCCAAATGTCAAGGACTCTAACTACTTAGACTATACTAAAAGCTAGCCTAAGATGGATCCGTGATCCCCAACCTTGGGTCTTCCGATGTTCTTGGACTGCAACTCCCAGAAATCTTAGCTAGTCTAGTAGTGGTATTGGCTTCCAGGAGTTTCAGTTTTAAAGTCTCTAGGGCAGTGGTTCTCAACCTTTGAGATCTCAGATGTTCCTGGACTGCATCTCCCAGAAATCCCTTCCAGCACGGTGAGTGATGGAGTCTTCTGGGAGTTGCAGTCCAGGACTATCTGGGGAGCCACAGGTTGAGAACCACTGATCTAGGGACACAAGGTTGGCAACCACTGGTCAATATAAAACAGACAGACTCTACATTGGGAACGACTACACTAGATTAAACTAACTAGGATTTTTTTTTTTTGTTGTTGAGCAAATGGAGAAAGTTTAATTGGTATGTGCATTGGTAGTGTGAACATCTGGAGACCAAGTTGAACAAATGTCCCCAAATTCTACTGTCTGATATTACTTCTGATCTTACTGCTTCAACCTTTTAGTCACTCAAAGCAGACATGGATCAGATACCATCATTTGATTTGATTCCTGCAATAAGCAGGGGGTTGCAGTTGATGGCCTTTTCTCCCCTTTCCTAACTCCATTATTCTATGGTAGAGATGGGCACGAATAAAAAAATGATGTTTCGTTTGTCGTTTGTCGTTTGGAGGGTCCGTTTCAGTTCGTTTCCATTTTTTGTGAATTTTTGCAAAAAAATTTGTTTTCGTTTTTGTTCGTTTTGTTACCGTTTTGTTACCATTTATTTCAATTTTTGTGATTTTTTTTAGCATTTAAAGCAGTTCACTGTATTGCAGTAACGGAAACGAAACGCACGACAAAAATTCCGGTGTTTCTGTTCGTTTCGATTCATTTTGGAGACAAAATTCGTTTGTTGTTTCGTTGCGTAACTAAACGGAAAAAATGAAAACGAAAATGAAAAATAGTTCGTTTCATGCCCATCTCTATTCTATTGTTCTATTCTTCTAAGGCTCTGTTTCCCGCCCTTCTCCTTATTGCCTTGTTTTAGAAGGAAGAACAGAACCAGGAATATCTCCCCATTCCAGAAAGCAACCCCCATTTGGTCTTACCCATGCAAGAAACGACCCAAAATCTTGGAGAACCAGCTTTCACCATCTGAAACGAGCATAACGTTTGTCTGAAATCCCAGTTCGCCATGCCTGGAAGCACCTGATACACCAACAGAGCAAAAGACAGCATGGTTTTGAATATAAAATGATAACCACGCTGGTAGCCCCCACCGTCCATGGTCTGGCAGGAAGAAAGTACTGTTCTGTTTGCTGTTTTTCTTTCAAGGAGAAGGTGGATGTGATTGTTTACGTTGAATGCACCGAAAAGGAGGTGTCCAGAAGTGGAGAAGAAATGCCGGATGATATAGGAGATTCACTACAAAAAGAAGTAAACCAAACTAAACCTCCCCCCCCCCCACAGGGACCAGTTGGCCAATGGAGCAATGCATGGCCTTCGCACAAGTTTTTGCAAAAGCAGTTTCACCTCTCCCGCCCCAAGCCAGGAGGGAAATTCTCCATTTTGCTGTAGCTTGCATGGCTTCAAATAATCCTCTGATTCCTTGGACTGCATACAGCAGGGATGAAAGATTTTCTTAAATGCAAAGTGAACGGAAGGGGAGAGAACCTTTATTTTATTTTATAAAGAAGTTCAGAGTCTTTGGCTCTGTTAATTCCACATCCATGGCGGATCTGGTCTATGATCCACCTTCATTGCCTGAAACCGTGAATAGGAGCATAACCTACATACACCATAGAGTGGACCCTCATATAACAAATGGTTTGTATAACATAAAATCTGTACAACATAAAAAATTCCAGAGATAGGGGAAATCTGCTTAACAGAATCGCCTGTGGGGCGAATCCGTATAACGTAAAAATGGTCACGATTAGGGATTACTCTGTTTTCAATACATTCCTATGGGAAATTTGTATAAAGGAAAATGTGCTTAACAGAATTTCATTTGGAATCAATTAATTCCTTTATACAAGGTACCACTGTATAAGGAAGCATGAGAAAGGCTGTGTGTGTGTGTGTGTGTGTGTGTGTGTGTGTGTTGTGTTGTCACAGTCATGACTAACTCTTTGTGACTCCATGTTCAAGGAGTTTTTCTTGGCAGGAATACTGGAGTGATTTGCCAGTTCCTACTTCAAGTGCCTACAGCCCTTGGTATTTCCTTGGTGGTCCCCCATCCAAGTACTAGCCAGGTCCGACCCTGCTTAGCTTCCGAGACCGGATGTGTTTAGGGCATCTAGGCAGGTCAAGGCCACCTGAGGACAAAGTGAAATAACCAATGAAACTCCCTCTTCCACTTCTCCTGGCATTCAAGTTATTTCACAGCTTTTGGCTTGCACCTAGACATACTGTTGGCATAGGCACCTTTTCCAGCTTGATTCGGGGTTGTTGTTGTTGTTTTACATGTGCCTCCAAATGTTCATACTCTTAGGGGTACAAATACCACAGGCTGGGCATCATCGCAACAGACCATGGTGTTATTTGGCCTGTGGATGGTGACCATAGGGGTGCCTTCAATTTGGTCTATGAAAGTCAGACTTTTCCTGGAAGCTGCTAGCTGCACCCCCTTCCTCAAAGAAGAAATAAGGGATAATTTAAATTGACCCTCAAAGCTGCACACAAATGAGGAAGGTGTTGGGCCAACCATGTACATGCATTTCTCATTAAGCCGGTCAAGATTTGTACAAGTAACAAATTTCCAATTTCCCTTACTCTGCGGAGAATTGGCTAACATTTCTCCGGTGATAAATGCTTTGAAAAGACCCTATTTCCCCCATGTATGCTTTAAAATAGAGATGGGCACGAATAAAAAAAATGGCATTTCGTTTGTCGTTTGTCATTTGGAGGGTCCGTTTCGGTTCGTTTCTGTTTTTCGTGAATTTTTGCAAAAAAATCATTTTTGTTTTCGTTTGTTTTGTTACCATTTCTTTACCATTTATTTCAATTTTTTGTGATTTTTAAAGGATTTCAAGCAATTCACTCATATTGTAGTAACGGTAACGAAACGCACGACAAAATTTCCGGTGTTTCTGTTCATTTCGTTTCATTTTAGAGACAAAATTCGTTTGTCGCTTCATCACGTAACGAAATGAAAAAACGAAAATGGTAACGAAAAATTGTTCATTTCGTGCCCATCTCTACTTTAAAAACAAATCAGTCAACTGCTTCACAAAACCCACAAAAGCCTTCAGAGTGGCTGGGGAAGCAAAAATTCGCTCCGTTGTGAATTAAAACATTGAGCAGAACAGGTCTGTCTCCTGCTCCACCTACACATTGATTCACGGGCTACCCTGGAGGCGTTCAAGAGGAAATTCGGCCACCTTCCGCCCAATCAGCTTAAGACTTGTATCCTTGCACTGAGCAGAGGGGCTGGGCTGGATGGACTTAGGGTATTTGTACATGACCCCTAAACTCCGCCGCAAATTGCTCCCATCTCCGGAGCTTAAAATTGTTTCCCCACCAGCTCCGGAGTTTATAGATAATTAAGTGTGACCACGCCCACCTAAGCACGTCCCAGCGCACTTTTCAGGTACCTGCTCTCTGGAGGTGAAAATTCCTGATGCGGATATAACGTAGTGACTGTCGGGCTCTCCTTGCTTCTGTTTGTTCTTTTTTTGCCCCCCGCCCCTTTAAGAGATCTGAATGCAGAACGGAGGTGAGCGGCATTCTTTTCTTCCTTTTTTTCTCCCTCCCCTCATGCAGCCAGCAGCCAGGAGTGCGGAGGGGTGGGAACACAGGAACAGAGACAAACTCCTAAGATCTCTGGTCCGAATGTAAGTGGCCAGTGGATCTTAGGGGTCATGTGAAAAGGCTCTTAGAGGCCCCCTTCTGACTCCACAAACCTAGGATGTCAGGGAAATAAGGGTTTTCTTGAAAGACCCTATTGCTGTAGTGATGGGATCATGGCACAAGAGGAAGGCTGCTTCCCTTGAGCCACAAGCCTGTTGATGCTGAAGCGCAGGAACAGAGTGCTACATCGCTCAACCGCCGCTAGTGTTGCTGTTTCACACCCAATGGCCGTCCCGCAGCATCTGATGCATGCCAACCCCTCTTCTTCCACTGACTGCTCATCTCTGAATTTTTCCCTTGGCCACTCCTCTTATTTATACTCTTCCTGCCTGGGAGGAGCTTCTCACCCTTCCCTCGGCCCCTGATTGGCTGGGCAGGCTCTCCCTATGCATGAGGAAGGAGGGTCCAGGTAGGGAGGTTTGCTGACATCACCCTGGGCTTCTCTACCAGCTCCTAGAGCGTCTTGCAAAGGGAACTCAGCTGGAAGACGAGAGAGAAGGCAGACCCCGAGAGAGAGAAAGAGAGAGAGAGAGAGAGAGAAGCAGCCACCGCCATGGCAGCAGTGGTGGATCTAAGCAAAGTAGGAGCCAACCTGCTGAAATATGCCGTCAGTGGGGAGGTGAGCAATGGTTTCTTTTTCTTCCCACGCTGGGCTTTGCATAACACATTTCGCATGCTGCTTGTGTAAGACTTGTGCAAGACATTGCCATAAATCAGGACCAAATTAAAAACAAAACAAAAGAGGGCATACCCACCCAGGATCTGCTGCAGACGGGCAGCTCTGCTCTCCTGCTGTTGAGTAATCGGAGGCCGATGGTAGATTTTTAACCACTGGACGTGACTCAGTTCGAGGTTTGAAAGAAAATCAACCAAAGGCATCCAGCCCCTGTCGGGATGAGCCCCAGGTGTTGCTGGCAAGCTGTTAACAAGAGTGGCTCACGATCGTGGTGGCTTTTGTTTGCAATGCTTGCCATAAACTTGCACATAACCTACAGGGAGACGAACAGGATTTTCCAGACGAGGGAGACACTTAAAGGCTAGTTGTTCCAGTTCCGACTTAGCGCTTGTGATGTTTCATGTCTGAGTGGGGATTTGAACTCAGGTCTCCTGATTCTTCGCCCGTCATTCTATCCACAACACTATACAGTACTCAGAACTTGTTGTCTCTTTTGCATGATAATTGACTCCTAGTGGTGGAATTGGATAGACGATTCATATGGATGTTGTATGTTTCAACAGTATATTAATGTTATATTCATATTGAATGCTATGTTTGTATATTGCATACCAGGGCTGTCCAAACTTTGGTCCTCCAGATGTTTTGGACCACAACTCCCAGAATTCCAAGCCTGTATTGTCAGTGACAAAGGACTGTGGGGGTTGTGGTCCAAAACATCTGGAGGCCTGAAGTTTGGACACCACTGTTGTATGCCTTTCATCGCTGGGATGTTCTCTGGTATAAGGTGCAATACAAATAAATAAATGTTTCTGCTGCTGCTGCTGCTGCTGCTGCTGCTGCTACTACTACTACTACTACTACACATGCATATTTATTTGGATAGCACATCATGTTCCTTTGTTCAGGAGGGCCCATGCTATCCCAACCTTGGGTCCCCAGATGTTTATGGACTACAACTCCCAGAAATCCTGGCGAGTACAGCTAATGTTGAAGGCATCTGCAGATTTTACTCCCAAGAACATCTGGGGACCCAGCCACTGGTCCATCATGGAGATGGCCTCGCTGCAAATCATGGTGCTAAAACAGTGGTTCTGAACCTCAGGCACCCAGGTGTTCCTGGACTACAACTCCAAGGAACCCTGGTTTCTAAAGCTAGTGAGGATGGATTCTGGGTGTTGGAGTCCAGGAGCATCTTGGAGGTTGGGTTGGGCCCAAGAACATCTGGGGACTCCGTGTCGGGGACCACTGCTCTAACCATTTCCCACCAGCCATGGTTCCTTCTACCCAGCTTTCCTCCTGGTGGACTTCTAGGTGGCCTTCCATGGAGAAAGTTAATGTTTTTCTCTCCGCCTTGCCTCACACTTTATGGTCTCAGGATTCCAAGGTCCTTGCTAGGTCCCCCCCCCCCAGATCAAGGAAGTCAATGATCCTAAGGGGAAAGTTCAGGAGAGTGAGGCTTTCCACAGAACGACGGTGTTGTGGAGGAAGAGGTGCTCCCATGTGGCACCCCAGCGATGTGAACAAGGGGAGAGTATTCAGCGGATCCTTCAGAAATCATCAGTACAGAGGAGTCAAAGAGAGAGAATCTCTCCCTTCTCCCTTTCGTTTCTGGAGAATTCAAAGCAAAGAAACTGCTTTATCAGTGTCTTATCAGATGTAGATGGAGCTTTCCTGGCACACACCCAGAACAATGTCCTGATCTAGGATGGTTGTGAAAGAGCAGAACAATAGAGGGCTGGGGGGGGGGGAGTCGTGCAAGGGGAAAGTCCCCGAGACCGACTCCGATGCCCACAAACAGTATTGTCCGTCATCCAAATTCCTCCAGAGCTTTTAGCAAAAGATCTGCTGAGTGCATGGTTTGTTGGTTTTATTTTTTTCAAAGGAAAAATAAAATGACATGCAGTTGAACACTGGAAAAAATGTACTGTTTGGAAAAGTGACACAAGCATAATGAAAATACATAACTTATTATGTTGGTTACACACCTACGTAGGGGGCAGCGCCATGCGAGACAGTTTTCAAGCACCCAACTGGGTAACTAACTGCAAACTTTAAAAACCGCACAAACTCTGGGAGATTGTAATTGTTACACTGAAGTTGTGGTGTGACGTTGCAGAGAGATTGGCGGTCTATGAATCTGGAAATCAAGGTTGAAATGCCTGCTCTGCAACAGAAACTCACTGGGGGACTGGTAGAAACACCCCTTACATATCCCTCTTACCTTGAAAGCCCTACTAGGGTCATACCAAGTCGGTTGTGACTTGAGGGCCCCGAATACAAATGTTGCGAGAAAAAGCTCAGTCTGAAGAGGCTGAAGGCCTTGGTGGGTATGAGTAATCTGGTTTTTGGGAGTTTCAGTCTGAGAGCATCCATGGACCCAAGGTTAAGGGTCACAGCCCTGAAGAGCAAATCTGACGGAGAGGGTCATTTTTTGAAAACAATGGACAAAAGATGGGGATAAGAACACAAGAACATATGAAGAACCATGGTGGATTAGGCCAGAGGCCCATCTAGTCCAGCTTCCTCTATCTCACAGTGGCCCCACCAGATGCGTCTGGGAGCTCATGAGACTAGATCTCTGTCTCCTGATATCCCTTCCTTGCATCCGGCCCTTGAAGTACCCTGGTTTTAAGCCTGAGGATTACACATCTCCATCATGGTTTGTAACCTGTGATGATGGACTTCTCCTCCAGGAATCTGTCCAATCCCCTTTTGAAGGCATCCAGGCCTGATGCCATCACCACATCCTGCAGCAGGGAGTCCCCCAGACTAATAACATACTGGATGAAAAAAAAAATTCTTTTGTCTATTCTTACTCTCCCAGCCCTCAATTTGAGTGGATGTCCCCTAGTTCTGGTGACTGTCGAAATGCATTCGCTGATTGTTGAAATGAAGGTCGTGAGAGCTTCCTTGCCTCCGATCAAAGAGTGGATGTCTCTGACTTGGTGACCTTGTCTGTCCTTGCAGACCGTCGAGCTGGCCACCCTGTGGAAGGACCAGCCTTGTGTGCTGCTCTTCTTGCGCCGTCTAGGGTGCCAGGTCTGCCGTTGGGTGGCCAAAGAAACCAGCAAATTGAAAGAGGTGCTGGACAGCCACGGTGTCCGCTTAATCGGCGTGGCACCGGAAACGGTGGGGCTGAAGGAATTCCAGGAAGGGAATTTCTTCGCTGGAGGTAGGTTGGTTCGTAAGGTCCTTGATCGCCAATATGACAGTAAGCCCTCCACATTTTTAAGGTGTTGACTCCCATGAGTTCGGCAGGGGGCCATGGTTTAGAGATGGCGGAAAACACTTTTTTGATACTTGGAGCGCACTGTTGTTTTGGTTTCGTTGGCACTATGAGAAATGTTTTCCCCTTCCAACCTGGTTTTCCTACTGGCTTAGGCCTATATTTAAAAAGTTGGCTGGATAGCTGAGTGGTTAAGACCTCTGGCCACAAAGCCAAAGATTGGGAGTTTGATTCCCCACTGAGCCTCCTGGGAGAAGAGCCAGCCTGGGCTGCCTTGGGTCACCTGCACAGCGACCCCGGGGCAACCCCAGAAGCAAAGATGGGTAAACTACCCCTGAGTATTCTCTGCTTTGAAAACACTGGAGTACATGGGCACAACTCAGAATTGACTTGACGGCACATAGTACATTCATGCAGTGGACCCTCATATAACAAGTGGTTTGTTTTAACAGAAAATCCACTTAAAGGAAAGAATTGCCAGACAGGGGAAAATTGCTTAACAAAATGGCCTATGGGGCGAATCCGTACAACAGAAAAACGCTCGCGATTAGGGATTAATCCGTTTTCGGTGCATTCCTATGGGAAATTTGTACAAAGGAAAATTTGCTTAACAGAATTTCATTTGGAATGAATTAATTCCTTTATACAAGATACCACTGTGTATAGGTTTATATTTAGAGACAATTCTGCAGATGATTGAGGTGGGAATTGAGGCTTTTAAAAATCTACATTTTCTCAGAGTAATTAACTTCTGAAGCATTTGGTTCATTTTGAATTAAGGCAGTTGGTCTAGACCTTAATTCTCCTGCCCCTCAAAATAGCTTTTGTCAGCTGGCTATGATGCTTTCTTTGGAAGTATCTCTCCATCCTTTCTCTTCTTTCAGAATTGTACCTGGACGAGACCAAGCAGTGCTACCGTGATCTGGGCTTCAGAAGGTTTGCACCGCCTCTCTTGCATACAGTTAACTTTGAATTCCCATTGGATTCAGGGCAGGGTATTTCCTAGCAAACAGGGTCACAACCAGAACTTTTGTGTCGGCTTGCCCACCAAGAATCTGGACCAGACCCTTTCTAATTTGGCCCTCCACCCCTCTTTTTTTAATCCCCCAAATCCACGACTCATCTTGGCCGTGGAGAGAATTGAGGAGCTGCACTTCAGAAAATTCTCCCAAGCTGTAGATCTGGGCCCCATCAGCTACTGCAGGCCTACGGGTGATGACAACTGGTGGTTCCCAGATACTTTGGACTACACCTCACACAATTCGCAACTATTAGATTAGAGTTTGAGGAAGGTATGGCCTCAAACATCTGATGAGTACATGATTAGATAGATAGATAGATAGATATAGATAGATAGATAGATAGATAGATAGATAGATAGATAGATAGATAGATAGATAGATAGATAGATAGATAGATAGATAGATAGATAGATAGATAGATAGATAGATAGATAGATAGATGGGTGAATGGATGGATGGATGGATGGATGGATGGATGGATTTATGGATTTATGGATTTATGGATGGGTGGATGGATGGATGGATGGATTTATGGATGGGTGGGTGAGTGGATAGATAGATAGACCTGTCCGTCTGTTGGTCTATCTGTTCATCAATCCATCTGTTTGGTAAATAAAATCCATACAACACAACTTTAGTATACTTCACTGGTTGTGCATTCAAACACAGTTACATGTTGAGGTGGCATTCATACATAACATAGACCCTGACAGACATTTACAGATCCAGACAACCCGAGGCAGAAATTCATGCAAACACACAAAATAAGGGACACTTCACACACACACACACACACAGAGAGAGAGAAAGAGAGAGAGAGAGAGAGAGAGAGAGAGAGAGAGAGAGAGAGAGAGAGACTTCATTCATGTTCATTTAGGTATATATAGAATTCAAGGTAAGCATTAAGCACACAATAACTCCAGGCAACATGAGGTAGGTTTTCATCCACAGACACACAACGTAACCTGTCCTTTTGTTGTCCCCCTTGCTCCTCTAGGTACAACGCCTTAAGCATAGTTCCTGCAGCGCTGTCAAAGCCTGTCCGGGAAGTTGTGACCAAGGTCAGTTGATAAAAGCAGCGGTTAAGGTTCTACCAAGGGTGGGATGTTCCATGTTGGGCCGGGCTTGCCCATAAACCTCATGATTTATGTGGCTCAATGTGGAGGATACCAAATAACAGAATAATAGAGTTGGGTGGGTGGGGGACCTACAAGGCAGGAATATAAAGCAAAGAATACCTGTCAGGTGGTTGTCTAGATTTGTTTTGAATGCCTCCATTGCGGGAGCGCTCCCCACCTCCCAGGTTCATGAGTTCCATTGTTATACGGATCTAACAGTTAGCAAGTTTCTTCCTGATACTTCAGTGAATCTCTGGCTTCCTGCAACTTGAGCTGATTGTTGTGTTTCCTGCCCTCTGGGATGATGGATACCAGATCTTGCCTCTCCTCGGTGTGATATTTGAAAAGTGCGCTTCTGTCCTTCCTCAGTCTCCTTTACTTGAGGCTAAACACACCAAGTCCTTTCAGACTTCCCTCCTAGGCCCTGCAGTGGTTCTCAACCTGTGGGTCCCCGGATGTTCCTGGACTCCAACTCCCAGAAGCCTCCACCATGCGCTGTGCTAGAAGGGATTTCTGGGAGTTGTAGTCCAGGAACATCTGGGGACCCACAGGCTGAGAACCACTGTCCAGCCTTGAAATAAGCCTCACAGCCCTCGCTTTAGGTACTTCCTGCCTTTTGTTTCCCTCTGAAGTCGGCTTCTTTGGTCATCTCCGGACACAATTAACCTAGAGACCCCTACGGTTCTTGACTACACTCTCTGCCCCAGACGAACGCAGCTGTATTCCATGAAATCTCATGGCGAGCGTAGAGGGGATAAGGAGGACTGAGTCTCATGAGCCATGGCTTCTCTACAGGGTCTTTGACAAGGCCTCCAGTTGGATCCAGGAGCTATTTGCCAGTTCTGTAGTGGGGGGATCTATCTAGGACAGGGGTGTCCAAACCTCAACTCTCCAGATGTTTTGGGCTATAACACCCAGAATTCCAAGCCTAGACTGCCAATGACAATGGATTGTGGGAGTTGTGGTCTAAAACACCTGGAGGGCCAAAGTTTGGGCACCACTGATCTAGGGAAATGGAACTGATATGGGGTGGTGGTGGTCTTCTCTTTCCACTTGTCCCAGGCAAATGCTGAAGGCATCCACGGAAATTTCTCCGGGGATCTCTTACAAAGTGGCGGAGCTTTGATCGTCGGTCAAGGTAAGCATCAACATGGCTGATGTATGGGTCCGCGGCTAGGGAGAACATGCTACTGTACGTTCAAGACATGTATTGGTTATTTCATGGAGGCCATGGAACCAGATCAGCGGGAGCCATGGGCATAAAGGCACGTGTCACACAATGTTCTAAGAGGATTCCCAGTGTGGCATCATGGATAGCGTGATGGGCTAGGACTCGGGGGAATAGGGTTTGAACCTCCACTTGGTGGGAGAAACTCACTGGGGGGGTCTTTAGAACTGGTAAAACCACTCTTGAAATCTCTCCATTTCCTTAAAGACCCTATTATGGTCACTCTAAGTCGGTTCCAACGTGATGGCACAAAACAGACACATGTTGATCTAAGGGAAGCTTATCTCACCAAGGTGATAACAGGTAGACCAGGACGGAGGAGGATTTCATGTCTGCTAGAACGTTTGGGAGAGATACAGAGTGTGGGTTTGGAGGTGTATGGATGTGCGTTGCATGTATCTTAGGTTTCTGGGTGCTTCATCTGAGTTACAGCCCAACTTGGGTCCAAGTCCAGGACTTCTTTTGAAGAGCATCACTGAACATAGCATCACTGAACATAGAATCATAGACTCATAGAATTATGAACATAGAATCATAGAATCATAGAATCATAGAGTTGGAAGAGACCTCAAGGGCCATCTAGTCCAACCCCCTGCCATGCAGGAATCCCATCACAATATTTCCGATAGATGGCCATCCAGCCTCTGCTTAAAAACCTCCCAAGAAGGAGGCTCCAACACCCTCCTTTGTGGCATCATATTCCACTGCCAAACAGGTCTAACGGTCATGAAGTTCTTCCTAATGTTCAAATGGAATCTCTTTTCCTGTGGTTTGAAACCATTGCCCCGAGTCCTAGTCTCTGAAGCCATGGAAAACAAACCTGCTCCCTCTACAATATGACATCCTTTCAAATATTTAAACATGGCTATCATCTCCCACACCTTCCTGTAGCTATTTATTTAAACACATTTCTCTCCCCTCCAGGTGGGAAGGACGTACTCTTATACTTCGTGCAGGAGTCCCCAGGTGACTATCTCCCTTTGGATACGATTCTCAAGACCCTTGGCATCTCAGCAAATGTGGAAGAAGGAGCAACACCTCAGGTGAGGGTTTCTCTGACTTGTTCACTCTTGCATCCTGGCATTTCCCTTAGAATCCCAGGACGGCACCACAGCCACCAACACCATTGATCCTGTTATGAGTCAAACCATGCTCCAGATACCCTGCAAGGCAGTCAACTTTGGCAATGGCTCCCCTTGTGACCCTCCTGAGCCAGAGTTTTGGTTCCGTCAAACTTTGCATGGTCTACCTCCCCAACTAGCAATGGCTCTCTGAAGTTTCAAGGAAGAATTATCCCACAACACACACAGACACACACACAGACACACAGACACACAGAGACACAGAGACACAGACACACAGACACAGACACAGACACAGACACAGACACAGACACACACACAGACACACACACACACACACACACACACACACACACACACACACCATTCTCTCAAGTGGGGGAATCTCCAATGCACAAATGTGCTCCCTTGTTGAGTTCCGAGGCACCTACCAGCCTGGGAACAGTATTTCCAAGCACAGAAAATGGTGCTTAGAAATGATGTTTTTCCAGGGGCCACCCCCTTTGGAGTTTAATAACTCAGGCCCCCGGACTCCAAATCTCTCCAAATTTGGAAGGCTTAAAGGGGAGAGTCCAATGAAGGTACGCACCAAATTTGGTGCCTCTAGGGCCCTGGGGGGGCATAATAGAGAAATGAATCAGTTCATTACCATTTCATTTCATACATTTTTTTAAAAAAAAATTGCCACTAACAAAATGAAACAAAGCGAGGGGCCCAACAAAACGAAACGAAACACAACTTCTCAGTTTCGTGCCCATCCCTAGTTCCGAACCTTGTTCACAAGTGTCAGACTGTATCCAAGCTTGCTTTCCATCCATGAAGAACTGAGGTTCAGAGGTCATCTTGTGTCTCTCCCTTCCCTTTGAACAGGAGAGGTGTCGACCTTCGTTTCTTTCACTCTTGCAGTAGAGAAGGGGACATTTCAAAAAAAAAAAATCAGCAATAATTACCTGGGCAAGCTCAGGAGGGATCTTTTGCATTTCTGACACATTTTTGCGGGGAGGGGAGACCCATAGAATGTTGTGTGTATTGTGCTACATGTGCACATTTGGATCAAAAAAAATATAGAGTGCAAAATTAGGCATTTGGGATACCATTTCCTGCCAAATGTTGGCTGTTTCCCCATGAACAGGGAGCTATTTTTGTGGCAAACAAAGTCCTTGGGTGTGGTGGTGAGACTGCATGTTTTAAAAACACTGCAGTGAAATAATCAGTTATTTATTTTTTCCATTTGTTCTTATTTTGAGTTGTTAAATCGTTTTGATTGTATTTGTGCTTATTGGCTTATTTGTTCTTTTTTATTATGATGATTTGATTATTTGGTCTGATGGATTAGTTTTTATTTACTATTTTAAGTCGTTTAAACTGTTTTTTGTATGTTTTTAAACCGCCCCGAGTAGCTTTTTTGCTAGATGGGTTGCGGTTAGAGATGGGCACGAAACGAACAATTTTCCGTTTCCATTTTTGTTTTTTGTTTTGTTACGTAACGAAACGAGAAACGAATTTTGTCTCTAAAATGAAACAAAATGAACAGAAACACCGGAAATTTTGTCGTGCGTTTCATTTCCGTTACTGCAATATGAGTGAATTGCTTAAAATCCTAAAAAACCCACAAAAATTTGAAATTAATGGTAACGAAATGGTAACAAAATGAACAAAAATGAAAATGAACTTTTTGCAAAAATTCACGAAAAATGGAAACGAACCGAAACGGACCCTCCAAACGACAAACGACAAACGAAATGCCATTTTTTTTATTCGTGCCCATCTCTAGTTGCGGTAGATAAATCAAATAAATACATAAATGAATAATACATTTCCCATTCCTTTTCTGCAGTGTGCCGATGAGGTGTGCGCCAGGTGAAGACAGAAGACTCTTGTCCTGCTGTGATGAGCCCCTTCCCACCACCTCCTTCCTTGTCTCCCTTTCTGAGGTGAACATCTTTACCTCGGCTGAAGGATATTCCGTTCTGCTTCTAAATTTGTTCTTTTAAAAAAAAAAACTAATAAAATGGTTCCCACTTAGTCACCGTGATGGGTTCTTTTCCTGATGGTTTCCAGATGTTTTGAGCCAAGGTGGCTTCTCAAAAAGTCCTCCTTGTCTTCTATTCCGTGGGCAAAAACATACCAGCTGAGGAAGAACTTCAGGGGAACGGTCGGTTGGATGCCCACCTTCCTGGGTAGGGAGCCTGCTCTTCAATCCAGACTCATGATTTTCTTCTAGAAAATCTTTCAAGATGGGCATTCCCCCTCCTCTTTCCCCAAAACACAACAGTCTCCCCAGTTTGGAGCATATATGCATATACAGGAGGACCCCAGTATCCGCTGGGGATTGGTTCCAAGCATTCCCATGGATAATGAAAACCATGGATAAGAGAGAACACCAAAATGTTTCCCCAAACTGCTGTTTTGTGACAGTAACTTGCTTTACAGCTGCTGTTTTGCAACAGTAGCTTGCTTTAAAGCTGCTATTTGTGACAGTAGCTTGCTTTGCGTCTGCTGAATTATTTATTTATTTTTCCACTGCCAACTGTGGATAACTGAATCAGTGGATATGGGGGTCCTACTGTAT
>JAHTLZ010003423.1:4022698-4036036 GCA_023846285.1 Phrynocephalus versicolor | reverse complement strand
AATAATAATAATAATAATAATAATAATAATAATAATAATAATAATAAATGCTGTGGACTTATGTTGTCAAGTTGAAGCCAACTTATAGCTACCCTGAACTGGGATTTCATGGTTACTGAGATGTTTCAGTAGTGGTTTTAACAGTTCTGTGGCTGAGCTGGGATTCGAACTCAGGCCTCCAGAGTAGAGATGGGCACGAATAAAAAAAATGGCATTTCGCTTGTTGTTTGGAGGGTCCGTTTCGGTTCGTTTCCATTTTTTCGCGAATTTTTGCAAAAAAACCATTTTCGTTTTCATTCTTTTTGTTACCATTTCAGTACCATTTATTTCATTTTTTTGTGATTTTTTTAGGATTTTAAGCAATTCACTCATTGCAGTAATGGAAATGAAACGCATGACAAAATTTCCGGTGTTTCTGTTCGTTTCGTTTCATTTTAGAGACAAAATTCATTTGTCGTTTCGTTACGTAACGAAACGAAAAAAGAAGATGGAAACGAAAAATTTTTCGTTTCGTGCCCATCTCTACTCCAGAGTCTTAGTCTGGATTCGGAGCACCTCCAGAACTGGAGCCAATAGGTGCTACCACATGGGTTTCCCCATTGGTCGTGTAAGCAAATTGCACAGCCTTTGCGCCCAGTTTTGTCACTCAACCGCCTCTACCACCTCTTGGTCAACATGGGTGCGCCACCCTGGCGCTATCTCTGGAGGCAGGCACATCTTGCCCCAGTGCTGGACCACCCTCGGATCCCATAGGTATAAGGAGAGCATCTCCCCGTAACAAAGCACCCCCCGGCTGCCCCTTCCCAACCTACCTGGGCAAAGTTGAGAAAGAAAAGCTGCTTATGGGTGAGATTTAAGCCGGGTAACCGTGGCTCCTCGCCTTCTTTTTCCACCCATTTCAAATAAGCCTGGGGAAACAGCAACACCACAAGAACAAATAGGCCATTTGAAATATCTGTTTCGCCACATATAATTCATCTTGTCATGGGCTTAACGTTCGGAGCAGGATTTGGGGGTGGTGGGTCATCCTATAATCAGTGGCGGCAAACCGTCGGCACTCCAGATGTTTTGGACCACAACTCCCAGAATCCCAAGCCTAGATTGCCAGTGACAAAGGGCTGTGGGAGTTGTGGTCCGAAACATCATGAATGCTGAAGATTCGCCAGCACTGTCCTCTATAAAACTTGTGTGCGTTTATCCTCATAGCCGGTGGTCCCTGGCACTTCCAACTTGAGGTTCCCTTGACTTCCTGGCCACTGCCTTGGCTTTCCAACATAACGCTTTTGGGGGAGGCGAGCGGACAAGGGGGGAAATGTGAGAAGATTCCACAGCATCCCTGGCTGGATTGAGTAGCACACTGGGGTACCATAAGGCACATTCGGGACCCCTGTTAGTGGTAGCAATGACTGCATGCCCTGAATTCAGTTCTGACTTATGACGATCCTTTCGAGGTTGACAATGCTTTACTACCCCCTTCTTCTGGGGTTATTTTGGGATTGTGCGGCTTACGCAAGTCCACACAAGCTGGTTCTTCTCCCAGGTAGCTCAGTGGGGAATCGAACTCGCCACCTTTGGCTCTTCAAACGGAGACTATAACCACTACACTCTCCAGCCACAGAGCCCTCCTTAATGCTCTTTCTCCCGACTGTACATATTGGGTGGCATTCTCTTTTCCTTCCATTTGCCTCTTTTCCAGCAAGCGGTTTGTGTCAAGAAAACACAATGGCAGAGAAGGTGACACCCAAGTGAAGTTGTGTTTTTGCGTGTGGGTGCAGAAATTCAGCCGGCTCGTTTTGCATCCTAATGGGAACCGAATCCATTTCTAAGCAGAAACGTTGGCATTTTCTCTTTCACGTGCAGAAGGGGAGGGGTTTTACATCTAAAGGGAAACGCAGGAAAAATAAAATCAAACCATACCTTATAGGCTTGGCGTATCCCTCCATTATCGGCAATATTTTCTCCCAGGGTGTTGATTCCACTGACCTGAAACGGCAAACAAGTGCTGGAGGTATTTACAGCCATGCCACTTACTGTAGATGTCACAGCCAAGAGTTCCTAATGATGCATTAAGAAAAATGCATCTCCCTGCACTTAGTTTCCCTCCAGCCGTCAGATTTCCAAAGAAATATCTTCTCTTGCAATCTGAACCAGGGTTTGTCACCCAGCGACCAATGAGGAAACAAAGCACACAATGCGCTAAATATAGAGGTGAGGGGGGGGAATTACATCCTGTGACAAGCAAACATCTTTTCCCACTTGACAGAGCACCTCTTCTAAAAACATGCTGAACCTATCATCTGCTTGAACCCTAAGAGTGAGCAAAAAAGATGAAAAATTAATCAGAGAAAACCCGATGGGAAATTTAGGGGAGAGTAGCTTATTTATGCAAAGAAATGGGCAAGTGGAGGGGCTCCGTAAACCTCTCGGGGTTCTCTCAGTGCCAAATCTCAACTAATGAGAAAACAAAGGCCCTCATTATTGATTTTAGTGCTCCTGGAAACGTGGCTCCCCCATCCCCTTCTTGTTCAAAGAGCTAGACTCACATTTTGTCCACCAGCCAGGTCCCATGTGTAGTTCCCGTACTGGTACATCATGCAACGGGACTGTTCCTTGAAATGCATAGCTGAGAAGTTGCTCCACCAGTCCAACATATTGCCATCTTTGTCAAAATTTCTGCCTGTTGGTTTTTCCAGAGGATTAAAAAAACAAAACAAGGAACCAAGACACAGGAGGCCTCCATTTCCCAAATAAGTGGTTTCTATCCATCCCGCCCAGACCTGGTCTGCTTCTGATGTGTTGATTTATACCTCTCTCCAAATCTTATGAAGGATTCTCTCTCTCTCTCTCTCTCTTTCTCTTCATTTCTGGAACAGGCAATCCCCAAAGATCTAGAGCTGCGGTGGCGAACCTTCCGCTCTCCAGATGTTTCAGACCACAATTGGCTTGGAATTCTGGGAGTTGTGGTCCAAAACATCTGGAGTGCCAAAGGTGCGCCACCACTGATCTAGAAGTTCTCTGCAGTCATCCATGGACCTTGGAGGTCACCTGTACCACCAAGGATGGCCACTCCAAATTTTCTTTTAGAAACTTTTTATTAAAAAAAGTTTTTCATTTCACAAGCCCTCTAGTGGCCATTTTTTATTTTTAAATGGGAAGGGCTGGACTGTAGAGACACTCAAAAGATGTACAGAATTCCCCATCTGCCCCACCCACTCCTCTAGGGCTATAAGAAAAGTTTTTGTACCTGATTCTTTTTTAAAAACAGGTTTAGGTGTGGTTTTTTGGTGGTGGTGGGGGGCTACAGATGCTAAAATTGATGCCTTAATGCATTTCCAACAGCCTTTGTAATGACATGTCAGTGATTTATCAATACACTGCTCTTCATGTTGGAGGTGGGCATAAAATGAGCCATGAAGAGAACAAGACAAAATATAATTCACAAATAGTGCCATTTTGTGGCTCATATCGGGGTCCTTTAGGGAAATCACCTGCCAAAATTAAACAAAATGCTGAACCCTTTTCACCATTGGTGGTTCATACTGGACTATAAGTTGGACATCCCAAAGCCGATCCCTCAGTGGCTTCAAGTCAGTGTTGATTTTATCAGAGTCTGCCCTGAAGGGATTTCTTGACATTACAAATGCAAGGTTTTTTTTTTTAAAAAAAAATCTTCCTTTTTGATCTACTTCACCAGCATCCTGCAGTTTAGTTTGCAGCCAGGAGCTGGCCTCATGAAATCTGCTGCACTGCTGCCCCCCCCCAGTGGCCACTTCTGATATTGCGGCTTGCAGGCATTTCCACAAGCAAAGCACATTGTCACATTTTCAAAGCTCTGAAGTGTTGCCCCACCTTACAATTTCTACGTCATGCAAGGGATGGGGGAAGATAATTTTGATCGGGCTTTACATCAGCAACTCCTTACCGTTGTCATCAAACCCGTGTGTGATCTCATGTCCGATGACCATGCCGATCCCTCCAAAGTTGAGTGCCTGAGGTTGGTGTTTGCTGAAGAATGGGGGTTGCAAGATGCCAGCTGGGAATACTGAGAGAAACAGGTGGGTGGGTGGGTGGGTGGGAAACCTTTTCATATGTTAAGCTTGTTCTGCTTTGTGGATGCCAAGGGGGAAAAAAAATCTGGTGCTTTTAAACTCTTCTTCAAGTTCAGCATGATAAATCTTCAGGCCACAACTATTGCTTAGAAAGAGCGGATCACACTAGTTGTTACTTTTTAAACACTAGGTAGTTCATTGTTTTGTTAACACATTGACTTGTTGTCCTTGCTAGCAGGCCAGAAAAAAATACAAGGAGAGACTGTTTGATTCCCTCTAGTGGCTAGTTTTGATATTGCTATTTGCAAATATTTTTACACCAGTGAAAGAGAAAAACGAGAGAATGTTTTCACTGCCATTTAGCAACAGCACACATTTTTTTTGGGGGGGGGGATAAATGTTGTCAGCAAGCCACTGCAATGTCCATGAAGCAATGCATAGTGGGAAGAGAGGGGAAACCAGTAGAGATGGGCACGAATCAAAAAAATGGTGTTTCGTTTGTTGTTTGTCATTTAGGGGTCCGTTTCAGTTCGTTTCCGTTTTTCGAGAATTTTTGCAAAAAAAATCATTTTCATTTTCATTTGTTTCATTACCATTTCGTTACCATTTATTTCAATTTTTGTGATTTTTTTTAGCATCTAAAGCAGATCACTTGTATTGCCGTAACGAAAACGAAATGCACGACAAAATTTCCGGTGTTTCTGTTCGTTTCGTTTTATTTTAGAGACAAAATTCGTTTGTCATTTCATTTCGTAAAGAAACGAAAAAACGGAAAGGGAAATGAAAAATTGTTCGTTTCGTGCCCATCTCTAGAAACCAGCATGGGGAGTGACCTCCCCCTAAACCCTAAGTCATGAAGGTATCTTGTGATTTATGGTGTGGGATGTCTTGCCTGTCACTAAATTTCTCAGTCCACTGGAGACTTCATATGGCTTTCAATCTTCATTTCCCCAGTCCCTTGGTTTCTGGGATCAAAATGTTTCCAACCTATACATGCTAGAGTGAATATTGGGAGGAGGGGAGGCTTGTAGAGTTGTTGTGCCATTCAGTGGGTGGCCAAGAGCTGTTGGTTTCAAAAATGGCAAAAAATGTTCCTGATTCAATCTGCTTGGGCAACTTTGTCTTTATGTCTATTTGGTAATTACCGATTTGGTTTCGGTTAGGAGAGTAGAAGGCATTGACCACGGCAGCCCCAATGAGCCATCTGAAAAATATCAAGGAGAAGAACCATCAGCCATATCAAAATCAACTGAGCTCTGGTCTATTTTGAGGTCAGAATAAAGGCGCAGTATGGGGGGGGGAGAACAGTCATTCTTCTTTGAAAAATACAGAAGAAGGTAAAACAACAAGGTTCTGAATCTATAAGAGAATCCTAGAATGTGCAAAAATGGGCTCAAGTTAAGAGAACCCAGCTCTCGACTCAATATTAGGAAAGACTTCCTAACTGTTAGAGCAGTACAACAATGGAAGCAATATATTTGTCACAATGATTTTATCAGAAGTGGTCCATAGAGGCAGCAAGAGAGCATGCTATATATAGCATTCACTAGAGAAATATATTTCTACAATGTCTTAAGATCATGCTTTGTAGAGAGGCATTTGGTGACCTTTAGTGGTTGTTGTTTTTTTTAAATTGTTCTGCCATCTTTGCCAAGAACTCTTATTTTTACTTTTAAAAGTGTTATATGTACTATTATGTGTTTGATTCTGTTTTATTATTTTTCTATTGTTGTTAACCGTCCGCAGTTCCTCTGGGAAGACGGGAGGTAAATAAATAAATAAATAAATAAATAAATAAATAAATAAATAAATGAGCTTTATGGGTGTACACCTATCTGTCTTCGTTAGCTTACTGTCTAAGCATGGGACTGGCTAAGACCTTCCTCCTGAATATTCAGATCTTGAGCCATCACGGTTTGCTCTTCTCTTACACTTGGGTTATCTTGGCACACTGGGTCGGTTGGCTAGTTTCCTGGCCCATTGAATTTTTTGCCAAGGCAAAAGATGTCTTGACCCCTTAAAGGCTGATGTTGTTTCACTTCAACTCCCCATTCGGTTCGGCCAACACCCCCAAGAGGCCGGCGTGATGGGAGTCACAGTTTAACAACACCTCGAGGGCCGCGGCTTCCTCACCTCACTGTAAGACCTCACGGAATCCAGACACTCACATATCTTGGTCTACCCTTTCCCGTAGCTTCTTCAGGCTTTTCCGGGCCTGCGCTCGGAGGTTCTGCAGGGTGTTTTTGAAGTATTCGTGCTCGCTGAAGTTCAGCTGAAAGAACAGAAGTGGTTTTGAGAACCGGAGGTTGGGTTGGGTGTACACCTCTGTTTCCACGTCAGTGGTTTGCACCCAACGTACAAGAGGAACCAAGTGACATAAAATCTTTTGCACAGCAAATATGCATATAATGAAAGAAAAGAAAACAAAAGTTGACAGCAATACCCACGTGCAGGGGTAACCTCTCTACTCACATTGGCATATTCCTGATCCAGTTTCTCATTTTGTTCTTCCAGGATGTAATCTGGGTAGCCGATTTGTTCTTTGATGGCAATCACCTGGGAGAAGGAAGAACAACACACACTCACAATTGCCTCCGTTTTTGTCTTTCATTGGGATTAAATGTGGCATTTTCGCATGCCTGCCAGCTTAAACGCTAAACTGGATCGGGCCCCTTTGATGAGCATCATCTTCCAGTTTCAGAAAGGAAGGGAATGGAGGAGCAAAAAAAAAATTATTTTTGATTCAGTTTAGTAGATAAAAGGCCGATCTTCTAATCCAAGGGCAGGTTTTATGATGGGTTCTCACATGGCCTGCATTTGGATCAGAGAAGGGTCACGCCACAGAGTAATGGATATATGTGACAGTCTTTGAGGGGTCAACACAGAGCAACTCCACTTGCACTCTTTTCCTGTTCAGTGGCAGGCGCAAGTCCTTCCTAAGGGGTTATCACCATGCCAGAAAATGTGAAGGCAAAGGCACCTGACTGACAAAGTAAACAAAAGCAGAACCTCTCTCTCTCTCTCTCTCTCTCTCTCTCTCTGTATGTGTGTGTGTGTGTGTGTGTGTGTGTGTGTGTGTGTGTGTGTGTTGACAATTGTACTTGATGGCACCTTTAACCCTCAGCTTGACTTTGGGACCTATATCCAAGCAGAAAGAATCGGATCTAGTGTAAAAGGCTGTTCTCTGAAGTACAGTAGGACCCCCATATCCACTGATTCATTCTCCACTGATTCAGTTATCCACAGTTGGCAGAGGAAAAAAATTAAATAATTCAGCAGCCACAAAGCAAGCTGCAAAGCAAGCTGTTGTCACAAACAGCATCTGCAAAGCAAGCTACTGTCACAAACAGCGGCCATAAAGTAAGCTACTGTCTCAAAACAGCAGTTTGGGGGTGGGTGGGCAGGCGTTCTCTCTTATCCATGGTTTTCATTATCCACAGGAAGGCCTGGAACCAATCCCCAATGGATACCGGGGTCCTACTGTACTGAATTGTGGTCCAGATGGAACTGAGGAGTTCCCGAGTTATGATGACAATTCCTGACTACTGATATGCTTCTCATCAAAACCCAAGGTCAAGAACTACTGGCGTATTCAACAAAGGCCTGATGGATTTTTGTTTCTTCTGGGTGAAGGAGAAAAGTGTCCTTGTGAAATTTCTTCACTGAAAACTGTACACTCCTTTCTTTGTCCTCACTTTCTCCCGGGCTTTCCCTTTCGACGTTTCGTCCATCCACTGCAACTCATCCAGAGTTTCGATAAAAACTTCACGGATTTTCTCGATGAGGTCTCGGACCTAGAAAGAAAAAGAACTTGAGAGCCCAGCATCTCAGGCTGCTTCTAATAACAGGACGGCACTCTAAGAAATGAAGATGAATGCTTTTATGGGTTTGGCTAGTCAGTTGCATCCAGCATATCAATGAGGTGTAGAGATGGGCACGAAACGAGCGATTTTTCATTTTCGTTTTCGTTTTTTCATTTCATTACGCAACGAAAACAAAACAAAAAAATTTTCAAAACAAAATGAAAATGAGAACAAAACGACCATTTTGCCGTGTTTTCATTTTTGTTGCAGCAAATGCATTGAACTGAAAAGAATGCTAATGAAACAGCAATTTTTATTTTCGTTTTTGTTTATTTGTTTCATTATGTAACAAAAACAAAAATGAAAAATTTGCAAAAACCCACCGAAAAACAAAAACGAACTGAAACGGACCCCTAAACGACCAAACGACAAACAAAACACCATTTTTTTGAGTCGTGCCCATCTCTAATGAGGTGGTTTCTGTGGTAGCAAAGGTCAGTCCCTCTGTTCTAGATATGACAACGGACACACAAAAAAACATCATTGATTTATGACGGCTCCAGAGAACGGGCAGGGAAGTTGCCATAGGAATTGTATTGTATCCAAATAACAGCATAGCTGGGTGAGGTCAACCAAGTAATGAACTAGGACTTGGGAGACCAGGGTTCCATTTTCTAACCTGCTACGGCACTGGTGGTGAACCTTTGACACTCCAGATGTTTTGGACCACGACTCACACAGCCCTTTGTCATTGGCAGTACAGGCTTAGGATTCTGGGAATTGTGATCCAAAACATCTAGCGTGCCAAAGGTTTGCCATCACTGTGCTATGGGAATTCAGTGAGACTGGAACTGGTAAAATTGCTCCTTAAATATGTCGCTTACCTTGAAAGCCCTGTTAGCGTTCTATAAGTTACTACTGACTGGACAACATATAGCAACAACATACTATCACTGCCAATGGATGGCATAGTGGAAGGGCACTTAATTCCTTCATCTGGTGCATCAGTGAAATGGAGAACACAGCGCCTCCCTAGTGGAACGTTTCCATCACTCATGATGGGACAAGGGTGCACCACCTCCAAAAGTGACCCTCGGATGGCAGAAACAATTGGCTACCTCTTCCTCCTCAGGACCATTGTAAGCAGAAGGGTGAGATAGTAGAGCTGTGTCAGTCTCAAAGGAGTTGGGTTCGTTAGCCTAAATGCAATGACTTATCCCAATGAGAGGAGACCCCCTGACTCAGTGGGCTTAAGGTACGCCTTGACTGAACGGTCAATTGGTTGATTCAACAAGTCTTCTCCAGTTGAGACTAACCATTGGATGTTGGCCATCAACTTAGCAGGGAGCAAGGCAGGGAGGTGAACTGTGATACTGAGTTTCCCTTCACCAGCTTTAAAGCTTGTTATTATTATTATCAAGGAGAAAAATGTCGTTTTCACAGAGAGAATAGTGGCCGGACTGAGAGAAGTGGAAACCTAGAGGCCATGATGAGAGGTGATTTCCCTTCCCCAAAAGGCCCGTGGAAGAGTCACCAATCATGTGGGAGACTTCCAGTTCACCTCTGCCTTTTCATGTCTTGACAGGGTGGCCTTCACCAAGGGGGGAACATTTCACTGTGAGAACGATCGCAAAAGAAGAAGAGGAGATGGAAAAATAGAAGAAAGGGGGGGAAGAACGAGAAAGGAGAAGTGGTTTATGTGGTTGAGGAAACAGAGGTTGTGAGTTCGATTTCTCACTGTCCCTCCTTGACACGGACTGCACTTGATGGTCCGTATGAGCCCCTCCAGTTCTGCAATTCTTAGGATGATTATAAGGAGGAGGAGGAGATGTTGGTAACCAGGTGTTCCCAATAATCCTTGTAGAAACGCATGCAGAAAACATGTTGGTTCAAATCTGGGTTGATTTTATTTTTGTAAACCACTTAGGATCCTTCACTGTCAGCGGTATATAAATTTATGTGATCTGTCCATCCGTCCGTCCATCCGTCCATCCATCCATCCATCCCTCCATCCATCCCTCCATCTCTCCATCCATCCAATTCCTAGACCTGTATAGAAGACATAAGACCCATTGAACCCATGACTTCCATCTGTATTGGCTTACCAAAACCCATGGATTCATTAGATTTGGTCTCATTGGGATTATCATTTGGATGTTAGGTCCTCGGCGGAGAAATGGGAGGAAGAAGGGAAGGCAGGACCCGCAACCTACCATCCTTTTACTTTTGCCGGCAAAGGTCTCCTGAACGTAGAGGGCACCTACTGCACTCTCCATGTTGGTGTTGACATAGCTGACGCATTCACGCCACCGAGCCTCTTCCACCATTGTACCATAAAGAGCCTAGGATGGGAAAACAAGCAGAAACAAAACTCATCCCAGTCCTATCCACCCAGGCCAGCCATGTTACCCTTCTTGGTATCTTTCCCCCTTTCTCTCCATCCTGCTTTCCACCCAGGTAAGGTCTCCATCCTTCCTTCTGGAAAGGATGAAGCTTTTGGAGGTTGGATGGGTACCATCACAGAGATGTGGTGGCCCCAACAGAGCATACTCCATCACCCTGGCTAGCTTGGGGGCAGAGACTGTACCCAGCTGGCTGCATGGGTAAGGCCTTTTGGGAATCATTATACTCCCTGTCTGAGTGGGGAGGCCCCGGAAGAAAGGAGAATGAATTCCATGGGCCCATATGGTCAGGAAGCCAAGCTTGGGTCTTATCTCTTTACCCAGATCAGCCAGGAAGCTCACGAGATGGTATGTAGAAAAAAACAAGCTGTCTGTGGTCATTCAGCAAGACCCTGCTATGTCAGATAAGACTTCCCAGGAATTCACCAGCCTACATGACCCCTGGCACGTAAGCCCTGTCTCCACCCTCTCGGATGCTCTGTCGTTGTAATCAATAAAGCCTTGCACTCAGACTAGCAGAAGAAGCTGCTGCGTGAGGTCTGGCCTGGATCAACCCAACAATATGTGTCCATGGGTAATCATTCCTACAGGTGCCCAACCACAAAACAAAGCCATGAATATGGGAGCTGCAGGAGGTGAGGAAATCTTGCCCCATGACAAGGAGCCACCTTTCAACACTCAAGGAATTCCTGTTTCTCTTAAAAAAATTTTTTTTTTGGCAGCGTGGTTTGATCCTACGTAGATGCACATATTGGTGCATCTTAAGAGTGTACACACGAAGTCATTCCGTACTCTTGTCCTGTTTACAACACCACATAGCTATGCCCTTAAGATCAGCCGGAAAAAAATCACTCAGCACTGGATGACGCCCCAAATTCTCTTGAAGGCCTCCAGTGTTAGAGCCCTGACTGCCGCCACCGCCGTCATCAGCAAAAACAACTAATTGCTGCTCATTAGGAGCAAAAGGGGAAATGTTACCTTTCTGTAACTGGCCCGGGCCTCCCTGAACCGCCGGCTCAGGCCACTAATCCTGTCGAGCACAACACGCCAGACCAAGTAGTCCTGGATGGTGCTGTGGGCAGACAGGAAGACCAGAAGCTAGTATTGCGACATTCTCTCATCCTCTTTTTATTCTCTCTCTCTCTCTCTCTCTCTCTCTCTCTCTCTCTCTCTCTCTCACTCACTCACTCACTCACTCATTCACACACACACACATACACAAGCACACACGCATGCTTCTGTCCCTTCCTCTCGTCTTCCCTCTTTCACTGTTTCACACCTCTCTTGTAAGCTTTTTGTTCCTCTCTATTATCTCTTTTTGTTCCTCTCTGTCCCTTCATTGTCTGCCTGCTCTCCTGCCCGCCTGTCCTCCATAGCCTCATCCACTAGAGATGGGCACGACTCAAAAAAAATGGTGTTTCGTTTGTCGTTTGGTCGTTTAGGGGTCCGTTTCGGTTCATTTCCGTTTTCGTGAGTTTTTTTGCAAAAAAAATCGTTTTTGTTTCATTACGTAATGAAACGAAAAAACAAAAACAAAAACAAAAAATTGCTCTTTCGTTACCATTTAGCACAATTCAATGTATTTACCGTAACGAAAATGAAGCGGTCGACAAAATTTTTCGTGTTTTGGGTCATTTCGTTTCATTTTGGAGTCAAAATTCGTTTTTCATTTCGTTGCGTAACGAAATGAAAAAACGAAAACGAAAACGAAAAATTGCTCGTTTCGTGCCCATCTCTATCACCCACCATGGTGGATGCAGGAGCTTTCCATGTTGCTGAACGCAATTCAGAAAATTCTCTCCGCACCTCGGGCAGTTCTTCCAAGTTCAGGCTAAAACCTGGGGCAGATGGGCTGTCTTCTCACATAGACAGAGCCACTGATTTCTGCCCATATTTTTATCTCTTTCTCACCACATCATTTCCTTTCTTTTCCCTGTGTCTTTTCACACTTCCTCTGACCTATCATGCTACCTAACTACCCACCTCTCTGTCTGAATCTATCTATCTATCTATCTATCTATCTATCTATCTATCTATCTATCTATCTATCTATCTATCTATCTATCTATCTATCTATCTATCTATCTATCTATCTATCTAATCAGTTCCTTCCTTCCTTCCTTCCTTCCTTCCCCCCCCTCTCTCTCTCTCTCTCTCTTGATGACTAAGTGCAAAGCACTAAGGGACATTTACATCACCCCCCTTTCCCATGCTTTGTCATTCTCCCTCACATTCTCCCTCACTTTTTCCTGACTTTTCCCCTTCTCTGTCTTTTCTTTTTCTTTTTCCCTCCCTGCCTCGCCCTCCCTCCCTTTCCCTCAGTTTTTAATCTCTGAACTCATATCAGCTGGCTTTATTTACCTGGCTGAATACTTGGTGATAACCGCCGTCAGCTCCTGGAGATACGGCATTCCATGCACGACCACCTCCTCACTGGGTTCTATCTTGATATTTACCGAAGACATGACGCTTTGAATGAAGAAGGTCCAGTTGAAGTCCTAGAGGTAGAAGAAAGCAAGAGAGGCCAACCAAGGAGAAGTCTTGAGTCCACGTAGATACTTGGAAACTATCTCTGCCCCCAGGGCCAGTGCGTCCATTGAGGTGAACTACTAGGCAGTTGCCTAGGGTGCCAAAATGGACAGGGGGCGCCGGCCACCGCCGTCCGTCCCCCCGCCCATCGCCGTCCGCCCCCCCCTGCCGCCCCGTTGTGCCACTCTGCCCCTGTGTGTGTGTGTGTGTGTGTGTGTGTGTGTGTGTGAGAGAGAGAGAGAGAGAGAGAGAGAGGGGGGGGCTATTCAAAAATTGTGTTGGAGAGCTTTAGGGTTACCACAGCCAGCCAGAGGGAGAAACAAGTGACTTGTGGATCAAATCAAGCTTGACCTCCCCTGAGAAGGGACAATAACTAACTTAATACTTTTGTCCTGTGGACGTAGAGCAGAAAG
Organism: Phrynocephalus versicolor; assembly: GCA_023846285.1. Taxonomy (NCBI): domain Eukaryota; kingdom Metazoa; phylum Chordata; class Lepidosauria; order Squamata; family Agamidae; genus Phrynocephalus; species Phrynocephalus versicolor. The sequence continues at coordinate 4,022,840 of JAHTLZ010003423.1, read as the reverse complement.
ACAACCATGGTGGGAAAGGAGAAGTCAGCCAGAAAGGAATACCAAACAGGAGGAGGAGGAGGAGGAGGAGGAGGAGGAGGAGGAGGAGGAGGAGGAGAAGAAGAAGAAGAAGAAGAAGAAGAAGAAGAAGAAGAAGAAGAAG
>JAHTLZ010003423.1:4000426-4016182 GCA_023846285.1 Phrynocephalus versicolor | reverse complement strand
GCCATCCACTAAAGGATCGATTCCCAGCAGATCTGAGAGTCAAACTAGACAATACGTTCACTATACTTGGGGAAGATTCATTCTCCCAAGTGATTAAAGATATCTGTGCCACAACATGTGATATCCCTCACCTTTGTCTCTTTCCTTTTAGCGTGCTGTGTTTGGCGATGGGTCATTAGCAGGCCCCTACAGGCTTAAGTGGCAATTCAGAGGAAATCTTGGCATCGGACAGGAGATGGGTTAATCACAAGGATGACCTCTCTAATTGGAACCTCTGTTTGAGCCTTGACGGATCAAAGTACGGGACGGCATGGAGAGGAACAATGATCCAGACAACTGACTCTCACCTTTGAGAATAATCTCAAGCTCCTCTCTCAGGGTGTCGAAGATGCTGTACCTAGAACTCGTCTCCGGAATGACGTGCCTATTCAACCATCCTCCGCAAGCGTACTGATAGAAATTTTGGCAGGGCTCCGCTTTCGGGTCCATGTTCTGAATGATCCGAGCTGCTGCATGCCAAGGAAACATGATATATTGATCAGGCGAGGTCCATGGCGTTTTGTTGTAAAAAAAGCAGCCAAAAGCCACAAAAACCACTGCATTAAGCAATAGGATTTTGACCAATGAGTACTAAAAGATGGATGTTACAATGGCCAATCAGCACCGAGATCTGAAGCGTGCCTAAAGAAATCCAGACATTATCAAGCAATGGATTTGGAAAATGCATGCAATTTTCCATGTGGATCCAAAACTATTGCCGCCCAACTCAAAGCACGAATTGAGAGACCAATGCAGAAGACTTGAGGACAAAGCCAAAATACGCTTGTTGATTGACACTTGGGAAGGGAAACTTTTTAAAGTTACAGTAATTGAGGAGGTGCTGGAGGCAGGCATAGTTGTTCAAGAAACACAACCAGCACCTCGTAAAAGAGCAGCAATCTGCCATCATGACTTACAGCTTCAAGGGCTTCAGGATCTCTTCCATCTCAATAATAACAATAACAACAATGAAGAAGAAAACTCTCCCTTAAGCTTACAATAAGCTTACAATAGTATTCTAGGAAGGGTGTTTCCCATATCTCAGTGTCGCAATCTATTTGGTGTAATTAAATCCATATGAAGCAGCCTGTTAGTGGTGTGCTGTGTGCAAATTTTTTGTGACATTTGCCATGTGTAAGCTTCCATGTCAACTCTTCCTTACACAAAACCACATTATGCCATGCTTTTTGTCTTTGTATATCTTAAGAACTGGCTTTAGTACAAGGGACTACGGATAGGGATGCTTGTTTATTACTTGATGCAACTGAGATCAAAGGTAGGCCGATATAAGGCATCTTGGCAGATACTCTGATTTCTAAATATTTTTGTTTCCTTTGTCCAAAAGGATAATTAATTTCTTATTGGCAGAAGACATCCGCAACAATGTGTGTTGTGAGCAGTTGGCTTGGAACGACATTTCTCAACATTACCCAGGTTTGTGAGTGATTCAGCTGCTGAGTTGTACATCTATACAGTACTTCTAAACAATTATCAGAAGTAGGGATGGGCATTTCATTTTGGAACCAGTAGGTTACAAAACGAACCACACGGGTCCAGGTGGTCCTTGGAACACAGATCCAATTGCTTTACCTTTCTCTGTCTTGCGCAGGGTTAAAGGGAGCATGCTGCAACATCATCTGTGCTAGATCTGTGATGCTGGCCAATCAGGAGCTGTGCAGGGATGGGCATCATCCCGCCTCCCTCTCTGATTGGCCAGCAGCACGAAGAAGGAAAGATGATATTGCAGTGTGCTTCCTTGTTGGATTTTAACCCTGTGCAAGACAGAGAAAGGTAAAGCAATTGGATCTGCGTGTATCAGCTGGTTCCGAAGACCACCTGGGCTCACGTGGTTCGTTTTGTAACCTACTGGTTCCAAAACAAAATGCCAATCCCTAACCAGAAGCCTGTACTGGCCAAGATTTCTGGGAGTTGTAATCCAAGAACATTTGGGAAAACCAAGGTTGGGAGGCATTGATCTGGGACAGCGGTTCCAACCTTGTGTCCCCAGATGTTCATGGACTGCAACTCCTAGAAGCCTTTGCCATGAGCAGTGCTGGCCAGGAATTCTGGGAGTTGCAGTCCAAAGACACCTGGGGCCCCAAGGCTGAGAACCACTGAATTGGGGAATTTCCACACCTAGGAGAGAGAGAGTTGCAATGGTTGGCCATCGTTCTGATGGCATGTGTTGATGTGCTGAAGCATTTTCTTTCTGGAAGGATGCAAACATGAACAAGCCTTAAGAGCTGCCTTGGAATGCATTTGCGTAGGGGAATTTAAAAGAAATATGCAGGGTCAGTTCAAATGAGGTCAGGGATATCACATAGCAAGCATCTCCCCCTCCCCCTTCCACTAATGAGACACTTCTCACAGGAAATACAAATGCACTGTGATTACTTATACATACAATATTTCTGTCTTCTAATTTCATCGGGATGTTTTTACTCCACCTTCTCTAAACTGAGACCACAAGCCCTCAGGGGCAAAGGCATTAACATTTGGAGATAAAGCTATTGTACACTTGCAGTCCAAAATTCCAGTCTCCATTCCTTGAGCGTATGGTCTAATACTCTGCTAACAACCTGAGCTGGATCCCAGTGGATTGAGATCAGCTCAAGGCTGACTCTGCCTTCCATCTTTTTTTGAGGTTGGTTAAACTGAGTACCCAGCTCACTGGGGAAGGGTGAAATGTGTAGTCTGCATAATTATACTCTAACCCACCCAGAGAGTGCTTTAAGCACTAAGGGTCTGTATAGAAGCAGCACAACTTTACTGTTACTTTTGCTGTAGTTCCTTTTAACAACCATCATAGTTATTTCACTTTGGCTGAAGTCATGCCGCGTAGCTCTGAGTAGAACCACAGAAATGATACGATCAGCACCGATTCAAGGCTACCTTTGGTGACTTTGGGGCGGACTCAACTTTTTTGCATTGTGCATGAGTCATGAGCACCCCTAAATCAACATAGGAAGTCTCTAATCTGGGGCAATGTGTCACTGATGATGGCATCGCTTCTGTGGCTCACCTAGGTTTGGTCAACAGGTTTCCAGCCATTATTTATTGACTCGCTTCCAAAGTCTCAGCACTTTCCCGCCCATTTTGAATTTTTCCTTGCGAGTAAAGACTGCTTCCGGAAAAGACAATGAGATAATTACCTGCCGTCACACAACCATGAGTGGTGCATATGTTCTCTAGGTTGCCACCACACTGCTTATCTGTAAAAAAATGAAATAGACACATAAAACACCCACCATTCACACGGACGGTGCAACATTTCTCATACCCATTTAAGAGAAGACCAAGGTGTCAGAGTTAAGGTTGCCCTCATGGATGGACCACAAAGACCCTTAGTCCTTGTGTTGCATCCACACAGTTCTGCCACTATTGGTCTCCTACTGGTCCATCTGAAATGCTTCATTGAGGGGAGAAGGAGATGTTGCACAATGCTTTTTACTCCTCTTTGATGAGAAGATTTAAAAAGTCCTGCTAGGTGTTCTTCATCTGAGTGGCTTCTCGATGCTCTATTCTACCCCGCGATATTTAATAGCACCAACAAGCTCTTTGGGAGAAGTAGATGCACCATCTGGAGTGAAACGTCAACAGTAGACTAAAGAAACCCTGACTTGTGTTTCTCAGTCTCGCCTTGAAGGATCCGTTTCTTCTGGGGTTCCTCCGGGACCATGTAGCAGGCCGTTCTGGGAGACCTAGTGGGGAATTACACTCCCAGTGTCTAGCTTCACCATCAAAGACCTAAACGACTGAGTGATCTAGCCAACTTAAGAAGATAGCACCTAATAAAGTCCTGTACACAGGTCACAAAAATACAGTTTTAAAGGCCATGCATTATCTGGAGTGTTGATCTCCTTTTGGCTGCCAAGAACTGTTTCGGGGAACCCCTGCTTCCCCGAAATATCTAGGGTGGGAAGCCAAATTCTCATTCCATCTTTCAGTGGACCTCCATGTAATTTTTCCTTTCTACCCCCCCCCCCCGAAAAAAAATATTTCCAGTCTGCTCACGGGTGGAACTGACTGTTCCATAAACGGAAATAATGATTCCATGACGTCTGGTTTATGTCAGCTTGTCATCTCTACAGTCATCACCTCTCTGATTATGGTCCACCATTGCAGTATAAACACAGCTACGTAAACAACAAACAACCTGGAGATATTTCCGCAGGGCCTCACGAACTGCTGGGTCCCACAACCAGGCAATCATCTTTCTCCTCTAGAATTCAGCATGCCACAAGAGAAGCAATGCGCAGGCATGTCCAAACTTTGGCCCTCCAGATGTTTTGGACCACAACTCCCACAGTCCTTTGCCATTGGCAATCTAAGCTTAGAATTCTGGGAGTTGTGGTCCAAAACATCTGGAGGGCCGAAGTTGGGACATGTCTGAATCAGCCTGATCTTTCTTTCAGCATCCTATAGGACACTAAGCTCTGATGTTCCTGCTGTTTTCCCTGAAGGATGGAATGTAGCAATAAGTAGCAACTAGAGTAGACCCATTGAATCAGTGGGTGAGGCAACTCTTCTTGATGTTCTGTTGGTCCAAAGGGACTACTCTAGTGTAACTTACTACCAGATTTGAGTCAAAGATGTGAAGAAATAATGTTGATGGTCTGGTCCATGGTCCAAAGACGTACATGCCCTGTACTGTTGGGCGGCCATTTTGGACTATCCCTAGCCAACCTGTGGAAAGACTACTTTCCTTCAGGCTTGTTACTATTGTTGTTTTTGTTGTATAATTGTTTTCCGGTTGTTCACCACACAGAGTTCCTTCGGGAAAGTCGGTCAGTAGAGAAATGGAAATAGATAAATCAATAAATCATAAACTTCCAAGTTCTCGTGCCAGGCTGGAGCCATGAAAGATAATGGAAGGCCAGCTTTGGGTGACCGGTTGGGATTAACCAGTGGTTCTCAACCTGGTGGGTCCCCAGATGTTCCTGGACTGCAACTCCCAGATGTCTTCATCACTAGAGGAGCTGGCCAGGATTTCTGGGAGTTGCCATCCAGGGAACATCTGGGTGGCGCACCACTGGATCAGACACTCATGGAGAAATGCCCTGCTACCCCGAGAAGACAGTATCCTATCTTTCTCTGTTCCCGCTCTAGAACCAGGGCCCACACAGGCTGAAGGTAGAGACTCTTATTTATCTTCCTTGTAGAAGCAAGACACAATGTCCAGAATTCTCTCTCTCTCTCTCTCTCTCTTTCTCTCTCTCTCTCTCTCTTTTTGTGGGGTGGCTGCCATTTTGCTTCTTCCTCACCATGCTCCAGGATGATACTGCATTTAGGGCCGGGGCAGCGGTGCCAAACGCTTACCTGGTTGCTGACCTTAGAACACAGGCCAGGTGTGTTGATGGATCTGCCAGGCAAACCCCAATAAATGAAGGGTTCTCTTCCATTTGGGGAAATGGGGTGGCATAAATTGGGAGGGATGGTTCCCCCCAACTTTTGGGTCATCGGAATATTTGGACGTAAACTCCCAGAAGCTTTTCACCGCTAGCTGAGGTGCAGTAAGCAAGTAGAGAATTGGCACAGAGCAGTAAAATACTACTTTGTCGACAGGACACTAACTGCGCATCAAACAGCACATGATCACCCAGAAAAGGAACTACGCACCAAATTAAGATGTGCAGAAGACTTTAGTGAGACCACGCGCAGCCTATATAGTTGCTTTTTCCCCTCAGGGAAAGGAGGAAAATAGCCTGGTTTTACTCCTCAAGAAAACTCTCTTCCTATGTGCGTTCATGCATGCATGCATGTGTCTGTTCGCTGTGCGTAGGAAACATCCCTGAGACGCATGAGTCAAGCACTTGCCCCTTCCAAACCTTTTTTCATCTCCTCAAGATTGAACCCCGCAGCCGGGCATTGTGAATAATAATATAAATAACGGTGATGATGAGTGCAAACACATGGTCGCATCTCATGTGCTTTGCCTCAAGGAGTCTGTATAGAGGTCCGTTTGGCAGAAGACACATATTTCAAATTCTCCGACTCACGTACACATCCGCGCAGCGAAATCAAAGAGGTATTCAAACGGGCGGGCGGGGCGATTCATTCTCTCCTCTACAGAAGGTGTGTGGTCTGTGCCATCCATTCTGACTTAGGGTATTTGTACACGACCCCTAAACTCCGCCGCAAATGGCTGCCAGCTCCGGAGCTTACAATTGTTTCCCCACCAGCTCCGGAGTTTGCAGGAAATTAAGTGCGACCAAACCCACCTAAGCGCGTCCCAGCGCACTTTTCAGGTACCTGCTCTTGGAGGGTGAAAATCCCCAGATCCACATGTAATCTGGTGAGTGCCGGGCTCTCCTCACTTCTGTTTGGTTTCTTTTGCCTCCCGCCCCTTTAAGAGAAGGAATCAGGACGACGGGGAGGCTTGGACCGGCAAACGGAGGTGAGCCTGCATTCTTTTGTCCCCTTTTTTCTCCCGCCCCTCACGCAGGCAGGAGCAAGGAAATGCGGAGGGGTGGGGACACAGGAAGAGCAACGAACCCCCAAGATCTCTGGTCCAAATTTAAGTGGCCAGCGGATCTTAGGGGTCGTGTGAAAAGGCCCTTAGAGGTCTAAGCCATCCCTAAGGCCTTCTCATACTGAAGAATGGTTTCCTGGGACATCCGGCCTGAAATCTAGAGGTTCTTTAGAACCTTCAAGACCACCAGATACTGAAACTAAATCCTCCACCAATCAGCCTGATTCCTATTCTGAAGACAGCTTAGCACCACCAGCCATAATCTTATTATCCTGGAGCAGTGAGTTCCACAGGTTAACTGTGTGAGGAAATAACTGTGGGTCTCCCCCCCTCCCTATCCTGAATTTAGCTTCAGTGAAGATTCCAGGACAGCCTTCTTCTCTCTATTCATTGCCCCCCCCCCAAAAAAAGGTACATGGTTTTAAACCTGGCCGAGTGCTCAGATGGTGCTAAATCAGGGAGAGAATTTGTGCCATTAAAAGTATGACTTAATTCTCTCTTCCTCTCCATGACTTCACCGGCACCATGCAAAGGAGCTTTTCTTCAGCGGCAGATTAAAGGCAGCCCTCTCTCATCTCGCATCTTGATGTGGGTGTTGTTTTAAAACTCTGTCCTTTAGCAAGAGCCTGAAAAATGCATTTTCTTGGTTGCCTCTCAGGCTTCAGTGGATCTCTAAGGCTGGATACATTTCTGCTAAGAAACATCACAGCGAGTCTCAACACCGCTTCGAACGAGAGGAAAAACCGTACGTGAATCAGTTACAGAGAGAGGACAGAGACCCAGCTGGTACCTGCAACAACATGCAGCAACAAGGATACCCCAGGATACTCTGCTAAATAGAAAACCCAGGACCAGGGAAGTGGGGGCACCCAGACCAGAAATGTGTGTGTGTGGGGGGGTCCCACTCCATCAGCCTGCTGCCTTCCTTCCATCAGCCATCGGCTGATGTTTCATTTTAATTGCACGTTCTTCATCGCAGCGCCGTTTCAAAGCCTCTCTCTCTCTCTCTCTCTCTCCCCTACTTTGTTTTATTTTTGCAAGTCTCCATGCTGATTTTTTTTTGGAATCAAGTCTGAGGTTGCTTGTGTGTGTGTGTGTGTGTGTGTGTGTGTGTGTGTGTGTGTGTGTGTTCTGTGTGATGCCTTTTGGCTGTCCGGGTCACAGCATCACCTCGGAGTGAGATTTGATCCACACGGAACAAACTGAGACTCATGACTTTGAGTCCAGAAAAGGGCATCCTTGCATTTGGCTTTCCTGCTCAGGCAGTGAGTTAAGGACCTGGCTGTGGAGCCAGGTGCTAAGAGTTCGAATCTCGCACTGGGCCTCCATGGACTCCCAGGATGTCCCCTTGGAAGAACGGAATGGGAAACCACTTCTGACTATTCTCTACCCAGAAAGCCCTGGAAAAGGGGTTGCCATAACTCAGAACTGACGTGGTGACACACAACAGTTGCTACTGATTTGTGCTCAAGCCCAATGTATAACTTGTTGCATGCATCACCTCCCCCTTGGCTCGGTTTGGTCACTCAGTTGACACCTATTGTGAAACCGCACCAACAAACTCTTTGCTTATAAACTCTGACCATTTTGCTCCTGTTACTGCTTTCAAATTAAAATTCACCTCTGAATATGAAATGGCCATGTGGCAAAGAGGATTTGCCATGTACACCCTTAAAAACAAAGAATCTCCATAGGGACGGTGGAGAACAGTTCCAAAAAAGAAGAAGACACGATAACATCAAAACAAAACGCTTCTGCACTTGATCAATCCAAATCTGAAAACCACATAAGAGAGAGCTCTAGTTCACTTACCTCTGCTGTTTGAGTACAGTATGACAAGGGCCACCACAGCACAGGTCATGAGGACTAGCAGCACAGACAGAGAGATAACTATCAAGCTCCAGGACTTCTGCCCAGTTTTCTTTGATTTCTCGACAATATCCATTTGGCTTTCTGACTTCCCCATTATAGTCACTCTACGGGAGAAGGGGACAACGACGTTAACTCGGTGCCTGGTGGTTTTCCATTCTTTTAAAAAGGAAAGAGTGGTTATTAAAATAGATAAATATATCCAGGAATGATCAGCAGAGCCGAAGACAGGGAAGTGGGAGAGACAAAGGCAGAGGAGCTGAGCATAGACAGAAGGGAGAGGCGGAAACAAGGACCTTGGAAATAATTACATGTATTTATCCATTTGAATATCCATGGATTTCCCAACCTCGTTCTCCATGTCTAGTGCCTTCGGAAGGAGTGATGAAGATCAGGAAGGACTGGAGGAACTTTCTTATGCAAACCTAGGTCCAAAAAAAATATATGTCCTTCCTTGCGCCGGAATGAAAAGTCCTCTTCACTGCAGTAGGTGATGGGTGAGGAGATGCCTTCTGTTGCTCTCTGTAGCAGAATCTTCCTGAAATTTAGGATTACCCCCCCCTCTCTAGGCTGTCAAGAGTCCGGTCAACAGATGCTAAAAGGCAGCAAAGCCAACGGTGGTCCCACCAAGTGCCCTCAATAATGCTCCTGTGTTGGGTCTCTGGTCAGCAGCTTTGGAGCATGGTTGAGCTGGGGAGGAGAGCGTGGCCTGGTGGGTCCCCGAGGGGCATTTGACCTGAAGTCTGTCTGTCTTCTCCAGTCCATTCCCAAACTTCTACAGCTCAGCCGGGTCTCCCTGCTTTCTTAGAGGGAATGAGCCAGAGAAGGAGGAGAGATGGAGAGGGTGGGAACACCCAGGAGGGAGGGAGGGGAGAGAGAGAGAGAGAGAGAGAGAGAGAGAGAGAGAGAGAGAGAGAGAGAGAGAGAGAGAGAGAGAGAGAGAGAGAGGAGGTTCGCCTTCCATGGCACATTCTCCAGCAACGAGCAGGAGAAGAAGATAAAGGACCAGGGAGGGGGAGCCATCGCTTTGTGTGCCGATCTCTCCCACATGTGAATGGAAGCTCTTGTCTCCCTCGCCAGACGGGCAAGCCCGTCTGTCGGTCAATCTGTTGTTGTGAAAGGCACCCGATCGCGACAGCCTCGCAGAGGGGCTTGGCGCAAACAAACAGAGAGTCATCCCTCATTTCCCTTCCCCACCTTGTTGCATGGAAGGGGGTCGGGGGGGGGGAGAGGAGGACCATGCAGCCAACACACTGCTCATGGAATAACATACCCTTTGAAATTTCCAAGGGGTAGCCACCGTAAAGGCTGGCATTCCCGCTTTCCAGGGAGAAATCTCCCTCTGGCGTGGCACCTAAAGAAGCTGGGAAGAACGGCCCAGATTGGGCCCTTGCTGGATAATTTAATCTACGAGTTGAGCCTTTGGCAGAGATTTTAGCCTCCTCTTCACTGTCATCATCTCAGAAGTAAGAAGTTGGGAAAGGCCCTAGGGGTCCTTGGAGAGCAACTTTGCACCCAAGAAGGTGGCCACTGCATTGCATGGCTAGCCCCAGATTCTTCTGCAATGATACAAATAGCTCAGTGACGGATGCATCAGGATCCATAGAAGTCCCTTCCTTCTCTGCAGGAGAGCTGCCTTCCAGCCAAGTAGCATCCCCTTCTCAAGGATGCACACATGCCATGATGACAGTTCCCATCATTATTCCACAGGTGCAGAGGGTCAGCGACATTTCAAAGCCATCTCCGAATCGTGAAGGACAACGTGGCCAGAATCCTTCTGGTGATTTGCCCCGGTGTAGATTTAATGCAAGGAGACCAAACCTGTCCATCCTGAAAGAAATCAACCCTGAATGTTCACTGGAAGGACAGGTTTTGAAGCTGAGGCTCCAGTATTTTGGCCACTTCATGAGGAGAGAGGACTCCTTGGAAAAGTCCCTGATGTTGGGAAAGATGGAAGGCAAAAGGAAACGAGGACAGCAGAGAATGAGAGGGTTGGACAGTATTGTTGATGCAACCCATATGGATTTGACCAAACTCCGGGACGCAGTGGAAGACAAGAAGGCCTGGCGAGCTCTGGTCCATGGGGTCACAAAGTGTTGGACACCACTGAATGACTGAACAACAACAACAGATTTACTGACGTAACCATCAATGGCAAATTGCCACAAACAAATCAGGTTGGTGCCACTCATCGTCCTGGATTTAGTCCTTGCACTGTGCTGAACAAAAGGCGCACAAGCAGACACGCAAGCGGCAACTCATCAATTAGAGGCAATTGGCCATTGCAATTTAAGCAGCTCTGGTGATGCAGACGTATATTCTTGGTAGGATTCTATCCTATGAATAATTCTTGTTATCACTTCTAAACCCCTTTTTAGCTCTTCTTATTCTTGAGTGCCCTCAAGCCACAGATGGTGGCCCTGTGAACGAATGAACCGTCTGGAGATGGATCTCTGATTGCAGATCCTGAGTTTAGTTTTTTTAATAGTTTTATTCATGGCAACTTAGGGTGGTGAACAGCAATAAAATAGGCATAAACGAGATAAAATAAAAAGCAAAGCCAAACAGGACGCTAAATAGTAAGCATATAACAGAAGAAATATATGCGCCCAGTGGAAAGCCGGTTGTGTCATTAATTCCTGGCTTCGTTATCCATAATTTTGGGGCAACATCAAAAGGAAACTGCCCAAGGCCTTCTTAAACATTGGAAGTCTTGATGAAGATTTTCTGCTATTCACCCTGATAATCAGAGAACTCCTGCCCCTGTACCCTCTGTGAGTCAAGGGGCCCCCGTGCCTTTCAAACTGGCGGTGATAAGCTACAGCTTTAAAGATGGCTCCCTCACCCACTGTCTTTCACATGATACCTTGCGCCTCCGAAGACGTCAACAGAGATGGAAAGCTCCCTCATAAGTTTTCTGAGGGAAATTTGCCTCGCATTATGGTGGAACGCACATGACACGGAGGGGCGGGCAAGGCTAAATCATGTTTGACCCAGGGAAAGTCCACGAGCAGACCTGCAGCGGAAACATGCTTTGATGGGAAGATTCTGTTAGAGGTGTTTACAACCTGGCATGCTGCCTTTAGTAGGCGCAGCGGGAAAGGACCTTTTTGGGCTGGGTTTGACCATCAATCTACCTGGCAGGAACCAATCCTTCCTTTAAGCAAGTCCTACATCCCTGCTTTGTTTCCTCCTCTCCTCCCCAAGTTGTTGTTTGGAAGGTGTGCATCAGGAGTTTCCAAACTTTGGCCCTCCAGATGTTTTGAACCACAACTCCCGGAATTCAAACCCTCTATTGCCAATCATAGAATCATAGAATCATAGAGTTGGAAGAGACCTCATGGGCCATCTAGTCCAACCCCCTGCCAAGCAGGAACCCCTTCACAATATTTCCGACAGATGGCCATCCAGCCTCTGCTTAAAGACCGTCAAAGAAGGAGACTCTACCACCCTCCGTGGCAGCATATTCCGCTGCCGAACAGCTCTAACTGTCATGGCCAAGGACTATGGGAGAGGTGGTCCAAAACATCTGGAGGGCCAAAGTTTGGACACCACTGGTGTACGTTGAGGCCCATTGCTAAAGGCAGACAGGCTTGTCAGTAGATATGGGCACCTTATGAAAAAACAATGCACTGTTTTGCCATTTTGTAAGCTTTTGAAACATTAGAAAACAAAATGGGAAACAGCATTTTGTTACAAAATGAAACAAAAAGCTTCTTTCCCCTTTGAAAATGGAACATTTCATTACGCTGTAAAATGGCTCCCTTTTTAAAAAGCTACCCACTGAATTTGGTTCATCTATAGCACCCAGGCGAGCCATTTTATACAGTAACAAATCATTTCGTTGTTTTCATTTTGTTATTTTTTTTTACAAAATCTTTTTTAAAAATGAAACAAAATGAACTAATAGTAGCAATGAAATGAAACTCTATTTTTTCATTTTGTGCCCATCTCTATTTGTCAGTTTTGCTATAGTTCTGTTTAACAGTAAGCAAAGAATCATGTTTTCTTCTTTCTCCTAGTAATGATTGAGTGAGGTACTGACTACTGAGGCTCTAAGTGCCAGTTGATGAGAAAAAAGGAGTGTACGAACCCAAGGAACCTGAAGCTATTCTGCTGTGAATCCTGCATTTCTTGCACAACAAAGCTACTTAGATGAGTAGTGAAATGTATTGATCGCTCGAGAAAAGAAGTCCAGTTGCCATGACTCAACTTCCAGATAAACTCATCAGGATGAGTGGGAATTTTCACAGACATATTTGTCTCCAGTTCTTCTGGTGGAATTGATGAAGAAACTTCTACCTCCTCTTGCTGTTCCCCTTCAAGGCATTGACTGCCAAGATTAGAGAGGGGCAACTCTCTAATCTAATCTAATCAAAACATTGCAAAATGAAACAAAATGGAAACAGTGTTTTGTTACGAAAATGAAACGCTTCTTTTCCCCTTTGAAAACAAAATGTTTCATTACTCTGTAAAACGGCTCCATTATAAAAGCTATCCACCACATTTGGTGCCTCCAGGACCCATGGGAACCCATTTTATAGAGTAACAAACTTTTTTTAATTGTTTCATTTCGTTACAATGTTTTTTTTTTTTTTGCAAAAAATCATTTTAAAATGAAACAAAATGAACTGCTCTCAGAAACTAAACAACACAAAACTCTGTTTTTCTGTTTTGTGCCCAACTGTAGTCGAGACCATCCTTTAGGTCTCCAGAGTTGAAGGAAGGCTAGATGGCAATTCTGCATTCAAAATCTTGGAACAGGAGGAATCAGCCAACACAGCTCACACATCACATAACAGCTGAAATCTTAGTCTAGTGAATGACATTGCAGTAGACCTGTTGGTTCTGTGGGGATCCAGCCCCTCCTTAATTACCATTGATCCAAACAGGCCTACTGCAGTTGCAACATGCGACTCTAAAATAAGCCGTGACTAGAGTACAGTAGGACCCCAGTATCTGCTGGAGATTGGTTCCAGGCCTTCCCATGGATAATGAAAAAAGTGGATAAGAGAATGCCAACAACAACCCACCCCCCAAAATAACCCTAACCCTAAACAGGCTCGTTAGGGAGACAATAGTATCCTTAGCCTTAAGGTGAACAATGGCCTAAGGTGCTGAAACCTATCAAGAATGGGTCGTTAGCTATGGCCTTGGTGGTGAGGGCTTTTTGATTTGTCTCAGCTAAGGATACTATTGTCTCCCTAACGAGCCTATTTAGGCCATTGTTCATCTTATGAGACTAATTCAGGCCAGGGTGACAAGAGGTCAAAGCTGCCTATAAGATGGAGGACTTGCACTAGCTGTATTCAGACCGATGAAGCTCTTTGGATGAACAGCGAAACATTTCTATCTCTCAAAAAAAAGAAGTCCAGTAGCCATGACTCAACTTCCAGATAAACATCTCTGAAGATACACCCATTCAATTTTTTTTTTTATCTGAAGCTTTCCTAAACAAGTGGACGTGCTCTATCACTTGATCTTTGCCTGTGCCTCTCTTTCCTGGCCAGCAAGCAATATTAAGCATAGTTCCGAAACACAAGTACGATGGCATTCCCTCTCTAAAAGAAGGCTGAGAGGGGATATGATAGCTATGTTTAAATATTTGAAAGGATGTCATATTGAAGAGGGAACAGGTTTATTTTTCATGGCTTCAGAGACTAGCACTTGGGGCAATGGTTTCAAACTACAGGAAAAGAGATTCCATTTGAACATTAGGAAGAACTTCATGACAGTTAGAGCTGTTCAGCAGTGGAAGATGCTGCCGGGGAGGGTGATTGAGTCTCCTTCTTTGGAGGTTTTTAAGCAGAGGCTGGATGGCCATCTGTCGGAAATATTGCGATGGGAGTTCCTGCATGGCAGGGGGTTGGACTGGATGGCCCTTGAGGTCTCTTCCAACTCTATGATTCTATGATTCTATGATTGTAACACCAGAGAGGAAAGTGAACCCACTTTTAAGAAGGATGCCGGCAACTGGAGCAAGTTCAGAGGAAGGCAACAAGAATGATCAGAAACTGGAAACCAAGCCCTAAGGGCAATAGATGCAAAGATCTGGGCAGAACGAAAGGAAAACTTTCATTTCGTTTCATTACATTTTTCTTTTATTTCATTTCAGTTTTTTTTTCCTTGATACCACTTTTCAAAGACTCGAAAGACAATCACACAGACGCGGGGCAGGATCTGCTCTTGACCGTGACCAAATGCAAGATGTACAACAACGGGGAGTCAGATTTAGGCCTTAAAAATATCATAACTCTTAGATCAGTATGACAATGGAACCAATGTTCGCGGGCGTTGGTGAAGGCTCCAACGCTGGAGGCATTCAAGAGAAAACTGAACAAGCATTTGTCAGGTCTGCTTTGCTTTGAATTCCAAACTTGAGCAGTGGATCGGGCTTGATGGCCTTGATTAACTACCTGCAGTCAGTAATTTCTCTCTCTCTCTCTCTCTCTCTCTCTCTCTCTCTCTCTCTCTTGCTCTGTGTGTGTGTTTTGTTTGTTTTGTCTAGCAGTAGAAATCTGGAATTGCATTGAGCCGATCAGCCTGATCACCTTTCCCAGAAAGAAGAGCCCACAAGAATAGGCTGTAAAGTGCAAAACTCAAGAACAGGCGCCACCCAACCGACTCCTGGCTTGCACTTCTCGAGCTGAAAAGGACAACAGTGATTCCGATTTCTTTACGTCTCTAGGCTGGGTGGGTGCGTAAATGCGAGCTTGCGGGCAAGCCAGAGAACAGGAACTCCCATGATCTGGAAAAAAGCCGTCGTTCGTCACGGTTCACAGTTGTTCGTAAACCAGAAACTTTCGTAAACACCCAGACCAAAAATGAACCCCTTTGTGGTTCATGTGATTTGGGACTTCCAAGAAGAGTAGAATCACAAGATATGCCCCCAAAAAAGGATATACGCCTTCACCTGATTCGCCAAGTTCGGTAATGACTTACTTTCAGAAGTCCAAGAGTTCTTCAAAGAGTCTCTCTCTGGATGGTGGTCTTGAGACTCCTGACCCATTTTTTTTTTGGGGGGGGGGCGGTGAGGCTCTATAACAAGGAGGCACTAAATACAATCTTCACCAAACTTGCAAGGAGCAGGGAGAAGAGAGAGATGATGAGGATGATTCTCCATGAGTTATCCAGATGTTGAGCCATGGCAACGGGACTCCTTTTCTCAGGAGACTGAAACGTTTCGCTGCTGATCCAAACAGCTTTGTCAGTCTGAGGGAAGCTAGTTGCGAGTCCTCCATTTTATAGTTCACTTTGACCTCCTGTCACCCTGGTCTGAAATAGGCTCATAAGATGATCAATGGCCCGAATAGACTCGTTAGGGGGGCAAAAGTCTCAATAGGCCATGAGGTGAACAATGGGCTAAGGTGCCGAAA
>JAHTLZ010003423.1:3969463-4000416 GCA_023846285.1 Phrynocephalus versicolor | reverse complement strand
CCTTAAAAATATCTTAACTCTTAGAGCAGTATGACAATGGAACCAATGTTCTTGGGTGGTAGTGAAGGCTCCAACGCTGGAGGCATTCAAGAGAAAATTGAACAAGTATTTGTCAGGTCTGCTTGGCTTTGAATTCCAAACTTGAGCAGTGGATCAGGCCTGATGGCCTTGATTAATATAACTTAATTATTCAGAGAATGTAAGATGTTATAATGAAAGGAGTTGTGCACATAGTAGGTGAGCTGTGAAGATGTGACATATCTAGATACATACGTGCATTGATCATAACTCCCAGCCACACAGATCTGTGTTCTGTTCTGCCACTGTTTTTTCTAATGCTGCCATTCTTGAGGCTGGACTAAGGGTGGTGTGGCGTCACTGGGTATCTCTTAACTCCCAGCATCAGGCAGATGCCTTCCAGGGAAAATACCAACACCAAATGGTTGGTCTAGAACAGGGATGGTGAATCTTTGGCACGCATGATGCCACCAATGACCCTGCCCCCCCAATGCCTCTGCCCTCCTGCCCCCCTCCACTGCCACCAACCCTGCCGGCGCCATCCCCATTGCCATCACTGCCATTGCCCCTGCCCCCTACTGCCCACGCCCCTGCCTCCACTGCCATCACCGCCAGCATCCCTGCTCCCTGCTGCCGCC
Organism: Phrynocephalus versicolor; assembly: GCA_023846285.1. Taxonomy (NCBI): domain Eukaryota; kingdom Metazoa; phylum Chordata; class Lepidosauria; order Squamata; family Agamidae; genus Phrynocephalus; species Phrynocephalus versicolor. Next base: position 3,999,760 of record JAHTLZ010003423.1, on the reverse strand, counting down.
AATCACTCCCCCCACCGCCGCCCCCATCGGCCCTGCTGCCCTCACCCCCACCCCTGCTGCCCCACTGCCACCGATCCTGATCCCCCCGCTGCCGCCGCCATCCCCATCTCTTTCGCCCTTGCCACCCCTGCCGCCGCCGACCCTGACCCCGCCTCCACCGCCGCCATCCATGCCCCCCGCTGTCCCCGATGTCCCTGACCCACCGCCCTGTCGTCCTTGCTGCCCTCGCCCCCCCCACCCCTGCCCCCTGCTGCTGCCAATCCCGCCCCCACCCACTGGCACTCGGTGTCAAAAAGGTTCGCCATCCCTGGTCTAGAAAAACAGCCACCCAGAGCAAGCCAGCAAGCAAGCAAGCAAGCAAGCAAGCAAATAAATAAATAAATAAATAAATAAATAAATAAATAAATAAATAAATAAATAAATAAATAAATGATAGCCCACGAAGTCTTGATCTTGAGGCATTTCCCCCCCTCCATTATTTGAAGGGGAGTGGGGAAAGAGTCTTATCCCCCACCCACCCAATTTTCTCCTGATAGCTGTGGGCGAATGAGGTTTCTCCGTACCCCAGCAACAAGGCCTCCGAAATAACCCATTTTATTTGAGATGACATTGACAAACAGCTTTGGGTGAACCGGCTGATTCCGAGGCAAACCGGTTAAACCCAAAATGTGATTAAGGAGCAACCTCTCACAAGGCAAAGCCGGGATGCCAGGGGTAATTTTACATAACACATTAAATTAATGAGGACACACTGGCTCCAGAGGACCTCAGCAAATTGGAAATTGCTTGATGTGCAGGCCGGGCAAACGATAACACAGTTTTTGCCGTCTCGCCCGAGGAGATGTTCGAGAAGGAAAATGGCTTTTAGATGAGCCCTCGTCAAAACAGAAGCATCTGCCTCTCAGCCGCCATGAGCTGCCCTTAGATACTTCGTGGGAAAGAACAACTTTATCGTAATTAAGCTGTGGGTAACCACAGCGAAGGGACAGAACAAAGTACCTTTGAACTTCAAGCGAAGATCACGGTCAGACAGTACGCCGCCTTAGGATGATAGCAACAAGAAGAACCAATTGTGTGCGGTCAAGTCAGTGCTAACTTACAGTAAGCCTTTTCAGGGCTTTTCCAGGTAGACAACAGACAGGAAAGCACTTTTGACTATGTAGCTTACCCAAGGCTACCCAGGCTGGCTCTTCTCTCAGAAGATCCGGTAGGGGAATTGAACTCCTAGCCTCTGAGCCAAACCACTGAGCTGGTTTTCAGAAGTGGCTTCCCCTTCCCTTCCTCTCCGGGCACCTTATGACTGTGTTGCTCGCCCAAAGTTACCCAGGCTGGCTCGTTTCTCCAGAATTCCAGTGGGCAATCTAACTCCTGACCTCTGGCTCGCCAGCCAGATGCCTAACCCATTGAACTATCCAGCCAGTTATAATGAATAAGCCAGGCATGTCCAAACTTTGGCCCTCCAGATGTTTTGGACCGCAACTCCCACAATCCTTTGTCACTGGCCATCTAAGCTTAGAATTCTGGGAGTTGCGGTCCAAAACATCAGGAGGGCCGAAGTTTGGACATGCCTGATCTAGGCCAAATGAACTCCCGTAAGACCGCTCTGCAAAATACCAGCAAGAGCCCCGAAGGAACTAAGAACGGCTCAGCAAATGGGGAGGATGGAGCTGCCTTTAAAGCAACTGGGGAGGAGAGGAGAGATGGGTTCCCTAAAGCAGCACGGGCTGTCAACTGTGGATTTGATGCCAATTGTTCGGAGAAAAGAAGAGCTATTAAAAGAGGGAGATGATGAGCAGGATCAGTGACATTTTGGGGGGGTTGAAGATGATGGCTCTCATTACGCGAGTCAATCATGGATTCTTTCCAAACGTTTACAGTCAAGCTCTGAGTGACACGTCTCTCTCCTTGAAGGGTGTGGGGGTGTCGGAGTGGAAACCAGCCGGCGCTCTGGGGAAGAAACTGTTCTAGCGCCTTCATCAAGGCAATCGGGAGAACTCACTCTGTGTTGGGCATGGCGTTTTCACACCATGCTCTCCATCCGCCATTTGCCAGTAGAACTGGGGCAAGGTTGGAGAGGGATTTATAGTTGAGCCACAGAGCTTAATTCTAGGAAAAACTCCACCCTATGAAGGAGAGTAAGATCCATATCTGGAATTAAGCACATAGGAATGAAGTTTTCATGACCACAGACCAGGGACGGTGGCACATCTTTGAATCTGAGTCCAAGTCTTTGGTACCACGTCTCTAGTCCAAGTCCCTTGACTCAGTGGTGCTTACTTACTCCTGGACAAGGATTCAGTTGTTCTTCTACAATCACATGGCAATCGCAAGTTTGCTTTGCAAAGTTTGTCTTCTATCATTTTCATGTTTAAGGCAGTTCCCTGGCTCCCCCGTTTCAATGAACGGTGGACAAAATCATCTCCTCCCTTGCATCCGCCATATTTTGTGGTAGGTATCCAGCAATACAGCAGTTCTCCCTTGGAAGAGACTGCAGCATTTTGAATCTGTCCAGCAGAAGATCTCTAAGCGTGGTTTGTTGGTCTTTCCAAGCTAAGGGCAGTCTTTCGGTGTCCCTTGGAGACTGTACACCATTAAAGAATGGCAGAATAGAAGCACGTCAAGGAGTTATTGAACTCGGCAGCTGGAGGCCTCCCGTTTGATTCTGGCTTTAAGTTTCTTTAAGGCATGGTTGTTTGGTTCAACCATCAAGCCATACACTGTGGCCTTCCAGGCTTCTTCATAAGAGCTCACGGCACAATAAGACTGAGCCACTTGAAGGAAAGCTTTGGACAGCATATCTCGTTCAGAGCCAGTCGGAATATTACCCAGAGCTAAAGACTCATCAAGCTCAAAAGCTTTGATGTACTGTTTAACTGCTGATTCCTCCTCCGAGAGGTACAAAAACATACGCCCTTGGAAGCAATAGTCACCCACTTGAGTCGTCAGTCCGTTGGCTCCATGATTTTGGATCACACGCTCCATGTCCTCTAGAGCTTTCTGGTAGTCCTTTAGGTGGGCCAGGCAGGCAGCACGCTGCCGGAGATAACGGGGATTGCTATTGCTTGCCATAACCGCCAGGGAGTAGTAACCTACAGCTTTACCATGGCATTGCTCTTTTATCAATGTGTGTCCTTCTTTGGCTGCTACCTGGGGACCAAAAGGATATTAGTGAGTGCCATCTTAAGCTGGTTCCACAAGGATATCATCAAGAGGATGCATCCAATCAAGCAAGCAATCCACGAGTCTTCTGAAACCCTCTCAAACCCAGGGTCACGGGGGCAGTCTAGCCACTCCAAGGTTCACAGATAAGGTATCTACAGGAGCTATCCATGGTGCTGAATGCTGGTCTCTAAAGATGTTCAGCACCATGGATAGCTCCTTCTGGATGGATGACTATCTGTTGGGAGCACTGTGATGGGGGTTCTTGCATGGCAGGGGGTTGGACTAGGTGGCCCTTGAGGTCTCTTCCAACTCTATGATTCTATGATTCTATGAGTCCCAGTCTGTCACTTTGTTCACCACACCACACTGGGAAGAACTGCAAATGATATGTTAATGAGAATGAATTTGATAAGAACAGTGGAGGCTGGCATTTACCGATCTGTCGATCTGTCGATGTTGAAGACTAACTTGATGTTTTTCCTGGAAATTGTGATGGCTTGGTCCCCTTCCCCTATTACAAGCCAGCAATTGCTTGGTAATAAAGGGGGGGGGGCAGAAGCAGTAATCAACGGAGTGCAACACTTTTCCCAGGGAAGTTGACTCTCTCTTTGCTTTAGAAAGCGAATTAGGCAAAATCCACTAAAATGCTGCCGCTCTAATGTATTTCTCATTTCCTGATAAATGAAAGCCACTCTGCTCTTGAGTGAAGGCCTGTGACATTTAAGTCATAAATAAAGCCACTATTAAGCTGGCCATTCTGTAGCTTGCGGAGAGATGCACATCCATGCTTTTTGTGTGGATGGAGTTTTGGAACTGAAGAGCATTCCACCAACACTTTATGCACGGCAATGATGCAACTATAGAGGATGCTAGATACAGATCATTCAAGTGACCCTAATGCAGTGGTACCCAAACTTAGGTCCCCAGATGTTCTTGGACTAAAACTCCCAGAAACCCTGGCCAACAAAGCTTTTGGTGAAGGCTTCTGGGAATTTAGTTGAAGAAGCCATTGCCAATAGTCCCCTGGGGAACCAAGCTTGGGGACCACTGTCAGGTCCCCACTCTTGCTTATCAGTCCTGCCTTCCTCTTTGATGTAGACTTGAGTCTTATAGGGAGGCTTAACTCTTTCTTTACTCAGATTGCTTCCAGATCACTCTCTAGGACACTAGAGAGATGTGACAAATACTTGAAAAAAATCTCTTTTTCTTTGGGATATCTCCAGTGTTGCCTCCATCAAGATTTCCCCGCTACCAGCAAAGTTTCCTGACTCCATAAGAAAGAGAAAAGAGGAATAGTTTGTTCGTTTATGGGTCATGAAGTCACACCTGACTTGTGATGACATTTTTGGAACATAGTTTCTCATCCATAGTGACATGAGAAGATCCTTTAGGGCAGTTGTTCCCAACCTTACATTTCCAGATATTCTTGAACTAAAATTCCCAGAAGCCTTCACCACAAGCTCTACTGGGCAGGTTTTCTGGCAATGATAGTCCAAGAACATCTGGAGACCCAAGGAGGTGCAGTTCAAGACATCTGTGGGTGCATTGAGCTGCTCATCCTGATTTGAATAAACCAGTGGAATTGATTGTGGAACAGTAGATCAGAACATCTTAAATTCCTTCACTTTTTTGCCCAGAGTCCTGCATGAATACTGTTGGGTAAATGAGCCACTGAACCATCTATACCAGTGGTGGTGAACCTTCAGCACTCCAGATATTTAGGACCACAACTCCCAGAATTCTGAGCCTAGATTGACAATGACAAAGGGCTGTGGGAGTTGTGGTCCTAAAGAGCTGGAGTGTTCACCACCACTGATCTATACTCTGTGGAACGGGCTGTTGATCATGCCCCTTCACCTGGCAAAGCAACCAGTGGTGCCAGAGAAGGACAAGACATGTAACACAGCTGGCCTTATGCACACAGTTTGGTTCGACAGGACTGGGGCCATTGAGTCTACTCAAGTTTAGAAAGGCAAATGGATTTAGGCCACGGATGTTGCTGAGTTAGCTAAAGAGTGGCAATTGACACAGCCTATACATTATAACAATAAAAATAAGAATATAAAAATGGATGACTTCTTTGGCTCAGCCAACAGCTTTCTCAATAATATGTCAGTCTGTCCAAGAAAGTGGAGCAATTGGTGGTGGTACCTGAGCAAGATTTTTCCTCTGCATGGTATCTAAGAAGTTCAGAAGGTATCCTAACTCCTGGTAGTCCTTTGCAGCGACACGGGCTAAAATGTGGACTCCAACAGTCATGTTTCTCATTTTGACTTGAAGCATGCCGAATCGCGCTGTAATGGGATTGTGAGATGTTTTCTGGCCAAACGATCCCTGAAGGTACGCCAGTGCCTCCTCGTGTTTTCCTGTCAAACAATAAATGCATGGTCACAGGGCATCAAAGGATGACAAAGCAGCTACATCTGTGATAATCCCATTGCAATAAAAGGGATGGATTTTACTAGGCACATATTTCTTAGATGTAAATAAGAAGAAGTACAGGAAGCAGTGGCTGCTGTTTTAGGGGTACAGCTGTGGAAGCTGTAGATTGGATGTCACACCCCAGTTCTTCAAACAAAGGATGGCTATGATGCTTTCTAGAGATGGGCACGAAGCAAACAATTTTTCGTTTCCGTTTTTGTTTTTTCATTTCGTTACGCAACGAAACGACAAACGAATTTTTTCTCTAAAATGAAACAAAATGAACAGAAACACCAGAAATTTTGTCATCCGTTTTGTTTTCGTTACTACATTGACCTGCTTTAAAAGCTAAAAAAATCACAAAAAATGAAATAAATGGTAACAAAATGGTAACGAAACGAAAAAACGAAAACGATTTTTTTGCAAAAATTCACGAAAAACAGAAACGAACTGAAACGGACCCCCTAAACGACAAACGACAAACAAAATGCCATTTTTTTGATCTGTGCCCATCTCTAATCATAGAATCATAGAATCATAGAATTATAGAGTTGGAAGAGACCTCAAGGGCCATCGAGTCCAACCCCCTGCCAAGCAGGAACCCCTTCACAATATTTCCGACAGATGGCCATCCAGCCTCTGCTTAAATACCGTCAAAGAAGGAGACTCTACCACCCTCCGTGGCAGCATATTCCACTGCCGAACAGCTCTAACTGTCATGAAGTTCTTCCGAATGTTCAAATGGAATCTCTTTTCCTGTAGTTTGAAACCATTGCCCCGAGTCCTAGTCTCTGAAGCCATGGAGAACAAACCTGTTCCCTCTTCAATATGACATCCTTTCAGATACTTAAAGGATGTCATATTGAAGAGGGAACAGGTTTGTTCTCCATGCTTTCCATTGAACATATTGGGTAAATGCTTGCACCATTATTTTTTGGGTAAAGTTTGGCCAAATCTGATGAGGGCATCAGTGATGGAAAACAACGCAAGACAACCTCCTCTATGTTTTAGGATGCTAGATATGGGGACACGTGTTGGGGTGGCGTCCGTACCATCCCGGTCTGATCCTGATGAGATTAAGTGTCTTCAAGGGTCCTTTAGGGCAGCTCAATCTGAGAATATCTAACACGGCTGTGGTGAATTCAAGGACACTTCCAAAAGGACACTTCTGCTTTCTCTCCCAAATACTAACACAACACTCTGAAATGCCTCTTACCATCTGCAGCTAACAGGTCCACGTAGATGGCATGACTGTTCATATCTGTGCTGTTGATCTTCACTAGGGATTCTCCAACCACCAGTAGCTCCTTAAGAACCTCTCTGCTTTGAAGCTTCTTCCGAGTATCAAATTCTAGCAATGCCTCCCTGCAGTGACAAAGCAACCACTGGTGGATGACCACCTGGGCTTCCTGCTTTAAGGAGAGGATTTCTGCAACAGTCAAAGACGGATCAGCTTGAAGGGCGGAGATCAGATTATGCATGGTTTCCTACAGAAGACAAATATGAGGAATTAGAAGCCCGTAGGACAGTGGTAGCCAAACTTCAGCCCTCCAGAAGTTTTGGGCTACAACTCCCACAACCCTTTGTCATTGGCAATACTGGGTTGGAATTCTGGGAGTTGTGGTCCAAAACATCGAGCAGTGGTTCTCCACCTGTGGGTCCCCAGATGTTCCTGGATTGCAACTCCCAGAAATCCTGGCCAGCTCAGCTAGTGATGAAGACCTCTGGGAGTTGCAGTCCAGGAACATCTGGGCAACCACAGGTTGAGAACCACTGAAGAGGGCTGAAGTTTGGTCACTACTGCTGTAGGAGCATTCTGTTGCTCATCGGCCCTTGGACATGCAAGTATTATGGGTTAACTGAAGGCAGTGGCTTTTTTGTAAAACTTACTGCTGCCTCCTAGGCAAGTTAGTGAAGGAGATCTGAAAAAGGACCTCAGAGACTGTCAAGAAATGAGACCTTGGCCATATTTTCTGGCAACAGCAGATAAACAAAGAAAAGGGACTTTCCTCCACTGGAAGTTTCTAAAAAAATATTTTGGACGGCAGTCCATCAGAGATATTTTAAGTCTGCATGTCTTGCTTTGGTAGGGCCCTGGGCTGAATGATACTTGGGATCTCATCCGGACAGGCAATTCTAGGATGTGACAAGATCCACAGGAAATCCAATTTAACATACAAATATAGAATCATTGGGTTGGTAAGGGACTCAAAGAACAAAGCAACACTGTTTCTATGCCACCCCATAGCATTTAAAGCACTCCCGGGGTTGTATACAAGCAATTATGCAGGCTACACATTGCCCTCCCCCACCCAGCAAGCTTGGTAAGTCAATTTGCCAACCTTGGAAGGATGGGAAGCTGAGTGAACCTTGAGCTGGCTGCTTGGAATTGAACCCTCGGTTGTGAGCACAGTGACAGCCACAGTACATTTTAACCACTGCACCATGGATTCCAACCCTCTGTTCAAAGCAAGGGTCCAAATCAAAGCCAATCAGACAGATGGTTGTCTAGTTTCCTCTTGAATGCCTCCAGCCAGGCCTTCAACAAGGTCCTGTATAACTTGGGGTTTTCTACCGGTCTCGTTCTGTTCCCGGCAGCATTCAGATCTCTTAAAGGGGCGGGGGCAAAACAACAACAAACAGAAGTGAGGAGAGCCCGGCACCCACTACGTTAGATCCGCATCAGGGATTTTTCACCCCCAGAGAGCAGGTACCTGAAAAGTGCGCTGGGACGCACTTAGGTGGGCGCGGTCGCACTTAATTTTCTGTAAACTCCGGAGCTGATGGGGAAACAATTTTAAGCTCCGCAGATGGGAGCCATTTGCCGTGGAGTTTAGGGGTCGTGTGAAAAGGCTCATTGAGTCTGAACCTGGCTTCCTGTAACTGTTGACCATTTTTGTGCATCCCAGACTCTGGGATGATCAAGGACAGGTCCCTGCCCCTCCTCTGAATGATTTCCTTTCAGCTGATACGGCTACAGCTCTGAAAATACTTAATTAAGAGATTTTCTATTCTAAAAAAAAAATAAGGGGTATATTAAAAACTGGATCCCCTGCTAAAAGCTAAAATGGTTCATCTTTCCTTATCACCATGTTTTGTCAGCGGGACACTTGCTCGGGGGTTAGAAGATAGGCGTGACTGCTTCGGCCATCAAAAATATGTGCCCAAAGACTTTAATTAGTTTGTTCAAGCGTATTGTGAATACATTTTTATAAAGACCTGACCCCGTAATAGCTGAAATGGCATCTAATTAGCAGCCTTTCTATTCCTGGCTGGTAAACAAAAGATTTCCATTTCAATCCAGTGGTATTAAAGAGGACTGCCAAATCCTGCTTATGATGTGTGTGGTATCTTAGAGAGCAGACAAATCCTGCTTATGATGTGTGTGGTATCTTAGAGAGCAGATAAATCACATTACTTTCATTAAGATACCACTTGAGGGTTCCGAGACAAAAACAGATTTCCCCCCCGAACAGCTGAGAAGGAAAAGAAGAAAAGAACAGAGAAAGAAAAGAAAAGGCACACAATAAAAGCCTTTTCAAATTTTAATCCACTTTTACCTTTATCCAAATATGTTTTGTCACCTCCATGGTTGTCACCTTGTCAGAGATTTTCAGGGAGAAGCCAATGTGTGCGTGTGTGTATGTGTGCGTGCCAATGACTGGAAATAACCTCTAGAGAAAGTGAAAGAAGAAAGTGAAAAAGTAGGACTGCAGTTGAATATCAAGAGGACCACATGACTGCAGAAGAACTACATAACCTGAATGTTGGGCAAGGAAGACATTGAAGTAGTCAGAGTGTCATCCACCTTCGTTCAGTCAGCAGTCCCAATGGAGATCTGGAGGTTGAGTTGTGGCAACGGGACTTCTTTTCTTGAGAGACTGCAATGTTTCGTTACTCATCCAAGCAGCTTTGTCAGTCTGAGGAAAGTTAGTGGGGAGTCCTCCATTTTATAGTTCACCTTCTTTTCACATCACCCTCAAGGAAAGAAGTCCATCACGTCTCAAGAAAAGAAGTCCGATTGCAGAAGAACTACACAACCTGAACACTGGGCAAGGAAGACACTGAAGTAGTCAGAGATGTTGTCCACCTTGGTTCAGCCATCAGTCCCAATGGAGATCTGGAAGTTGAGTTATGGCAACTGGACTTCTTTTCTTGAGAGACTGAAAGGTTTCATTATTCATCCAAGTAGCTTCGTCAGTCTGAGGAAAGTTAGTGGGGAGTCCTCCATATTATAGTTCACCTTCCTTTCTCATCACCCTCAAGAAAAGAAGTCCATCACTTATCAAGAAAAGAACTCCAGTTGCCATGACTCAACTTCCAGATAAACTCACCTGGGTGAGTGAGAATCTTCACAGACATATCCCAATGAAGAATGCAGCCAAGAAGATGGAGATTCAGAAAGGCAGCAGTGCAGGAACCAGAAGAGATCATTTCAGTGTTAGGATGTAACACTGGAGACCCAGATCAAGTTCATCCATACTCTTGTATTCCCAATCAGGTGTGGCAGCTGGACAGTAAAGAAAGCCAACTGGGGATGAAGGAATGATTTGCTTGAAAGGTGGTGCTGGAGGAGAGCTTTGTGGATACCCTTGACTGGCAGAAGGACAAACGAGTGGGTGCAGGGTCAAAGTCAAGCTTGAACTATCTCTGGAAACCAAATGGTGGTGGTGGTGGTGGTGGTGGTGGTGGTGGTGGTGATGGAGGAGGAGGAGGAGGAGGAGGAGGAGGAGGAGGAGGAGGAGAAACAACTAAGGTCCGCTTTTGGGCACATCATGAAAAGGCAGTATTACCTGGAAAAGGCCATCAAGCCAGAAAGGTGGAAGAAAACAGGGATAGAGGAAGACCAAAGATGAAATACGTTGGCTCTTTAAAGGAAGCCCTGGGCTTGGGTTTGCAAGAGCCGAGAAGGGTCTTTGGGTATTTGAGGTCAAGGCATTTTGGGGGCTGCTCATTCATGGGGCTTCCCGAAGACATGGGTGGCTTCATAATCATTGCTACAACAAATGGCTATTAGAACGGCATATTAGTTTGCAGCTGTTTAGCATGAGCTGGCTGTCTTAACACATTGTTTATGCTACCTATTGCGATAGAACCACAAGGTGATTCTTCACTACTCTGTTTCATTCTGATCCCATTCCACCCCGCTCCCCGAGCCGTGTTCTTTTGCTTGAGTCCTAATTTGGAATACTGCGCCGGGTGCATCAGAAGACATGGGCTAAAATCCATGAACGCTCCGGGTGAAATCAACAGATTCGCCCTGCAAGTTGCGCATGACTTTTCTTCTTCTTCTTCTTTGAATGTCAACCAATGGAAGAAGGCTCCCCGATGCTGGTGTTGCAACCTCACCGTCTCTTTGGGGGCTTTATGGAGATGTGGATCCGGGATCTTTGTATGGCCAACCATTCATTCATTGGCATCCTTCAGTCTCGAAAGACTATGGTATCATGCCTGGAGTAGAGATCCTAAAAACAACACCTAGTGTGACTAAATAGACCAATTCGGGAATGGCAGTCTCTACCGCACTGGGGGCAGATGTATTCTGTTTCTTGCCCGGTCCTCGAGTTTCGTTCTTTCCGTGCCTGCCTCTTTTCCTCTGCCTGTTGGACAAACGCCTCTTCAAATTTATGTAGACCATGCTGTATCTCTTGCCCCCAGACAGTGCGATCGGAGGTCAGGGTTTCCCATCTGTTGAGGTCCATTCCCAAGGCCTTCAGGTCCCTCTTACAGATATCCTTATACCGCAGCTGTGGTCTCCCTCTGGGGCGCTTTCCCTGTGTTAGTTCTCCATATAGAAGATCTTTTGGGATCCAACCATCATCCATTCTCACAACGTGAGAACCATCAAACCGTAATGTCAGATGGAAGGCAGCATGCTTGAAGAGGGCCGGCCTCCCCTCGACTTTTCCCTTGGTAATGTACCCATCCCTCCGATGAATATTTTCAGGGTCTAATTTACAGCATTACGGGAAGCTTTAGTGCACATTTTTCACTCTCTGATGAGCTTGACGCATTTAGGTCACCGTCAACGTCTGAAATCACAGGACCGAACATCTCTGAGATGGCGCCAGCTCTTTCTCCTCTCAGAGTCTAGTATCAAAAGCTCCTATATCACTTTGGGTGGGGAAGAGGCACCAAAGGCCTTCAGAAGGTGAAGGCTTTAGTCTGGAAAAAAGGCGCCTGAGGGGGGATATGATTGAGACATACGAAATTATGCAGGGCATGAGTCAAGTGGATAGAGGGACGCTCTTCACCTTCTCACAAAATACCAGAACTGGGGGTTATCCACTCCAACTGAGGGTTGGGAGAGTGAGAAGAGACAAAAGAAAATGCTTTTTTTAAAAAACCCAGCGTGTTATAAGTCTGTGGAACTCCCTGCCACAGGAGGTGGTGATGGCACCTGGCCTGGATGCCTTCAAAAGGGGATTGGACAGATTCCTGGAGGAAATGTCCATCACAGGTGACAAACCATGATGGAGATGTATCATCTCCAGGTTTAAGTCAAGGGCTTGATGCAGGGGAGTGGTATCAGGAGACAGAGATCTAGTCTCATGCCAGACGCATCTGGCGGGACCACTGTGAGATACAGGAAGCTGGACTAGATGGGCCTTTGGCCTCATCCAGCATGGCTCGTCTTATGTTCTTATGTAAGGAGCACCGAGAGATGTTCTTTGGATTTCCAAGTTTCCATTTTGACAGAGGTAGCGCAACATTTCAAAATTGTACCTCCTTTTGAGACAGAGCTTATTTTTTGAGGGGTGAACAATATTTCCCCTCCAATTTGCCAGCCATATGCATGACCCAATACATGCGTTTCTTCTTATTTTGGAGAGGGAGAGTGGAGGTTTTCAAACCTTCCAAAGTGGGGATGATCAAAAGCTACTAGTGCTTCTATCTAGGCTTCCAATGGTCAGATCTACCCATGCCAAGGTTGGGTCAGTGAGTGAGCAAATGCATGATAATCTCAAAGACTCTACCTTCTCCTGGTTCAGGGACAGATGAATAAACCCTTTTCCACAGAGAGCCTGGGCGTTTGTAGGGTTTTCTTTAAGAACGGTATTGAAATCAAAGATGGCTGTCTTTTTCTGATCCAGCTGCCCATAACAGCGGGCCCGGACGAGAAGGGAATCAGCAGCGTAACTACCTTAATAAAAGAGAGAGAGAGAGAAAACAATCATTTTTAAACAACCAAAGTCTTTCTTCATCTTTGCTCCTTGTGCCCCCCCTCCCTTCTTGCATATGTCGGTTAGGTTTTGGTTATAATCAGGAACAAATTCCAAGCACTTACCTGTGTTTTAAAACACAAAACAGTTAAAACACATAGAAATTTGAAACTATACACTGTGAGTCTGTGATACACTGCACTGTGATCCTTTGAATGGGAGACCCTGTGGCATAAAGGTACAGGTAAAGTTCCCCCCACCCTACAAACATGCCTGCTAGTCATTTCCGACTCTAGGGGTGGTGCTCATCTCCGTATTCAAGCCAAAGAGCCAGTGTTGTGCAAAGTCCATGGCCACGTGGCCAGCACGGCTGCAAAGAAACACTGTGTTACCTTTCCGTTTTTAGTGGCGGCACCTATTTATCTACTTGCATTGACCTGCTTTTGAACTGCTCAGCCTTTCAATGAACGTTTTGTGAAACGGCGGTCAACTGATCCTCACCTGATGCAGTGCTACGCAGTTGCTCCTTCACTACGTGCCCTCTGTGGCATGACTGTTTATCCCTTTCTGCCACTATAATACGTTATCCTGACATAGCCACCGGCAAGTTAAGGCCAGTGGAAAAAACCCTTTTATCTCCCCAAACAAGATGGAGCTTTGTCTTTCCGGGAAAGCTCGCATGATGTACCCGATGCTCAGAGCGTAAGCAGTGTTGAAACTGGCCCACTGTGGGGAGGCTGGAGAGGAAGCTGTCGCCTTTTCTCCCAGAATTCCAAACTGCTGTCAACAGTGGTGGCCAACTTGTTTTTATGCTCAACCCCATCTTACCCTCAAGTGAGGAGTCAAATGCACTCTGCTTCTTTCCTTTGCTCTCCTTCCCAGGCTGGTTTTCCACCAGCCCCACAACATGTGATTTAAATCCACACATTTTTTCATAAATAAGATACAAACAACTTGATTTTTTTCACAAAAAAATAATAACTCTTTTTAAAATAGTTTGACGTTCTAGGAGGAAGGGAGACCGGTGGATCGCAGCCAGAACTGACAAAAGTTTCTTGTTTGTTTGTTTACTGCAAATATGGCCACTTTTCTTCTAATGACCATATCCCATAATGAGCTGGGAGATACACTGGGGCTTTGCTGTGTTTTAAGAGAAGACATTGGCTCTGCAGTTTGATCCATCATCCCCTATGGATCAAGAGTTTGTAGACAAAAACTCCCCTCCCCCAAAAGCCTTTATCACAAGTTGTGCCGTCCACGCTTTCTGGGAGCTTCTAGTCCAAGAACATCTGGAGACTCAAGCTTAGGAAGCACTGGTTTATATAATTGCTAAATTCCAACATAGATGGTTCGGCTTCAAAAGCACAAGGAGAAGGTACCTGCGCACCCCTCCAGAGCCCAGGTTGAGCTGGCACGGCCATTAAGCACCCTGAGACTGTAGCAGAAGAACATCACTAGATAGCACCAACCAAGAAGACAGAGGCAAGTGTCAAGAAGAGTCATCTCTTTCTCGTTTTAAGGCTATGTAGAAGGTGCCTCCCAAAGAACTACCACTACTAGGAATTAAGAAGGATACCTGGAATGCATGTCATTTTTCTGGACATCCTTCCTATCATGTCTTCACCCTGCAAGGACCTCCTGATCCCCAAAGGAAAACATGGATGCTGGGTTTCTTGACACTGGCCTCCCCCCTCCCCCCGCTGCGCAGTTGGCACCTGCTTTCAGGTTCTTTTCTTCCTTACTCAAGGGGTGGGATACCCAAGGTTGGGAAGCGATGAAGAAGACTGCCTTAATGCACTCTTCATCAAGAACAGTGGTGGTGAACCTTCAGCACTCCAGATGTTTTGGACCACAACTCCCAGAATTCCAGGCCTAGATTGCCAATGGCAAAGGACTGTGGGAGCTGTGGTCCAAAACATCTGGAGTGCCAAAGGTTTGCCACCACTGATCTAGGGTGAGGATGAAGGAATCCTTCCGTATTTTCCATCACCTTGCCTACTTAGATGTCATCTGTCGGGAGCACCGAGATGGGGGTTCCTGCACAGCAGGGGATTGACTAGATGACACTTGAGGTCTCCTCCAAGTCTATGATTCTATGATTCTTCCTACCTGGGAAGGACCAGTAGGAGACACACTCAAGAAGGTCTCATACAACTCCTTCCCAACACCAATGTCTATTGCCCTCTCCCTTTTGTCACCCAAGGCTGAAGCCCCCAATCGCTCCACCCTTGTCTGGGCTCTGTTTCGGTGGCATCTTACCAGCTGCGGCAATAGCCAAGGACAGGTAGACGATGGCCTCTTTGAGGTAGCCCTCCCCTTGCTTGTGCTTCAGGATTGTCATGGCCCTGGAATGACAGTGTCGTTGCATCAACGCCCGGTCTTCGTCTTTCAGGACCTTGGCAAGACTTTGGAAGCAGGCGGTCTCGCCACTCTGGGTCATCTTCTTCAGTAGCTTCATTCAAGGAGAAGGAAAGGAACAAAGGAGTTATCAGCAGCATTTCCTAAACATGCTTTGGGGTTGAGCCGAGTGGTCACTTAAAAACAACAACAATACTAATGTTTCCATCTTTAGTCCCTGCCCCAGGAGGTGGGGATGGCATCTGGCCTGGATGCCTTCAAAAGGGCATTGGACAGATTCCTGGAGGAGAAGTCCATCCCAGGTGACAAACCATGATGGAGATGTGTCATCTCCAGGCTTAAAACCAGGGTACTTCAAGGGCCAGAGGCAGGGGAGTGGTATCAGGAGACAGAGATCTAGTCTTGTGTGCTCCCGGACACATTTGGTGGGGCCACTGTGAGATAGAGGAAGCTGGACTAGATGGGCCGTTGGCCTGATTCAGCATTATGGCTCTTCTTATGTTCTTATGTACCTTTTATATTGGGCTTTCAGTCGAAAAAGGAGAATCAACAACTCCACATGAATCAAAACTTACCAAAACAAAACACATGTTTTTGAAATAAGAATGTTTTCGTTAAGTTTTAAAAGAAAGGATGCCTTGCTGTTTATAAAATGTTTGTGTGTGTGTGTGTGTGAGAGAGAGAGAGAGAGAGAGAGAGATCATATTTTGCAATTCATTAATTCGTACATTATGATAGAATGAATTTCAAGGCATGCTAACCTACGTGTGAGCTTATAAGAAGCAATAGTGCCCTCTGCTGATAATTAGGAGGTGGTTCAGAAATGACTATTTTCCAGTACTGGATCAAAACAAGGCATGGTTAATAGCTGTCTGAGGCTTTGGGCTACACTTCCCATGTTCCAACAGGCAGCCAAGTGCTAAAAAGTAACATTTCCAGTTTCTACAACTGCAGATTTTTGGCATAAATTCTGTTCTTTGATTCTGCATAATTATTGTCTTACTAACCGCTTTAAATTAAGTTCTGGGAAAATTAGGATGAAAAGGTTTATCAGGGCAACTAAGACAATGCTGATGTAGAATCAAAGGACAGTAGAGTTGTAAGATATTCCAGAATTCATCATATCCACCCCTTTTCAAACCCTGTAGCAAAAACAAAATTGATAGGGAGTCCTCCCAACTGGAACCAACAAAATGGAGCAAGTTTGGAACAGGGAACTGGAAACAGCTCCTTATGAAGAAAGACTGAAAAGTCTGGTTATTTTCAGCCTTGTGTAAAGAAGACTTAGGGTATTTTACACGACCCCTAAACTCTGCCGCAAATGGCTCCTAGCTCCAGAGCTTAAAATTGTTTCCCCAACAGCTCCAGAGTTTACAGATAATTAAGTGTGACCATGCCCACCTAAGCGCGTCCCAGCGCACTTTTCAGGTACCTGCTCTCCGGAGGTGAAAATTCCTGATGCGGATATAATGTAGTGACTGCCGGGCTCTCCTTGCTTCTGTTTGTTCTTTTTTGCCCCCCGCCCCTTTAAGAGATCTGGATGCAGTGCCGGGACGGCAGAACGGAGGTGAGCGGCATTCTTTTCTTCCTTTTTTTCTCCCTCCCCTCACGCAGCCAGCAGCCAGGAGTGTGGAGGGGGTGGGAACGCAGGAACAGCGACAAACCCCTAAGACCTCTGGTCCGAATTTAAGTGGCCAGCGGATCTTAGGCGTCGTGTGAAAAGGCTCTTAGAGGAGATAGGATAGCCCTTTTCAAATATTTGAAGGGCTGTCCTAGAAAGGAGGGTCCAGATCTGTTCTTAAGCATCGCCAAGTGCATGATATGTAATAATGGGGTTAACCTACAAGAAGCCAGATTTAGTCTGAAAATCAGGAAAAAATATCTTAACTGTTAGAGTAGTATGATTTGGATTCCTGCACTGAGGTTGGACTAATCAACAATAAGAACACTTAGCTTGATCTTTGGTTCCACCTAGTGGCCAGTTCAGATAAACACATTGTAAAAATATGCATTTCTAGAGTTTTCTCCTTTTTAATATTTCCAGAGCGCAGGTGTATGAAATTGTGAATGTTGATGCCATGGATACTGGCGTTCTACTGTACCACCAGCTTACGGAGCTTCCATGTCTGATCAGGGATATGAATGAACCC
Source organism: Phrynocephalus versicolor (assembly GCA_023846285.1). Classification (NCBI taxonomy): domain Eukaryota; kingdom Metazoa; phylum Chordata; class Lepidosauria; order Squamata; family Agamidae; genus Phrynocephalus; species Phrynocephalus versicolor. Next base: position 3,982,506 of record JAHTLZ010003423.1, on the reverse strand, counting down.
TATTCTTGTGAGTTCCAGTCAGGCATCTTATCATGCACATCACAGTGGTTCTCAAATGCAAGAAGTTTGGAGAGCCTCATTGCTCGTCTAAGGTTTTGTGCCTCTTTATATTGACTATGCATTAGACAGCAGGTTTTTGTTGCCTCTTACCTGATTACAGTCATATAAGAAACCTTTCTTCAACTGAAGCAGAGCCAGCCGGGCAAGGACCGTGGCTCTCTGAGAGGACTTTGAGAGGGCCACCAGGAGGATCTTGTGAGCTTCGTCCACTCGTCCCAGCTGGTAGAGGGCATCCGCACATAAGAGCCGAGAGGTCTCATCAGAAGCGTCAAGATCCGACAAGAGAAAGGCCAGTTGGCGAACCCCAGAGGTGTCCCTGAGCAAAATGACAAGCAGGCCTGTTTCCCCGCGGCTAAGGCTTCGGCAATTCCCTCTATTCAAACCCCTCATCCTATGCATGACTCTGGAAACCCTGAACCATCTTCACAAGGATGAGCTGTTTCATTCAGGCCCCTGTTGGTCCCCCCTGAGTCAGTGGCATAGCTAGGGAACCAAGGGGGGGGGGGACATTTGTCCCCGGGCAAAGCATCTTGGGGTACCAAGATGGAGGGCTAGAGGGAGAGATGGAGAGCGCCAGCGCAGGCAAGCATGTGGGTGGGTGTACTGGGAAGGTGCTCCTCCTACCTCTCTCCCTGCCTCCTACTCGTCGCCTGGAGGAGGAGCAAAGAAGGCCTGTTCCAGGAGCCAGGCGAGTCCAGGGTGCAAGGCTGCCCAATGCATGGGGTTTGGGGGTATACCATTGAGGGGAAGGGCCTGGCTAGGGGAGTGCCAGGCACTTGCCCTCGACTCCAACCACACACACCCAGGAGGGGGCACAAAGACTGACTGTCCCTGGGTGCTGAAAACCCTAGCTACGCCTCTGAACCCAGTCTGTGCTCAGGATAACTTCAGGGGCTGAGGACCCAGCTTCTGGTGGGCTTACAAACCCCTTCTTTGCTGGCTCCCACTGCTATGGGGTCCACCTCTTACTGTAGACCCTAGATCCCAGTTTTCTGGGACCTACCAGCTGAGAAAATTCTGTCCGTCTTTCTGGACAATCTGAAAAAGGCTGATGACTTCACCACAACACATCCCCACTTCTTGCTTTTTTTTTAACTAGTAGAGAAGACAGCTCCATAATAAAGAGATAGACAAAGAAAAACATTTCCTTGGTGTTGAAAAGAGCAGAGGTACGGAGCTCAAGGTGGATGTCAGAAGCTAGCGTGTGCCTAGCTGACTTTGTTGGTGTTTAATTCTCTTTCACCACCTCTGCACAAAACAAATGCAATCAAAGTTAGCCATGATAGTTGGCCACGAGGAAAGGATCCTTCTACCAGAGCCACTACCATTGAGTGAACAAAAGGAGGAAAAATCTGTATAGGTGGCACAATATGTTACTGAAGCCATACACTCAAAGCAAAGCATATCAGACCAAAGGCTCAGCACAGATTCTCACATGTAATCTAAGCATATCAATGCACTCTTCTTCTACCTTAACTTCCATTCCAAGTCAACAGTTCATCCTACTAGCTTTATGCAGTACGATACATGTACAGATGAGCTGAGATGAAGCATAAGTTTTGACAGTCCGATTTTAACTTTCAGGGAGCATCCCGGTTTCCAAGAATGAAGTGTTCAGATGTGATTTGCAAGCACCTTCTTCTGGTGGTGTCTTGAGACCACCATGGATCTTGACCGTGACAGCACCCCCTCCCCATAAACCAACACTTGACATAATATGATCTCAAACTCCCATTTCCTGGCTAGGCACCCAGGCGCTCCAACGTATTGAGCTTGTCCAGCTTAAACTTTCATCAGTCATTTCAAAGTCCTCATAAATCTCCCTCAACCCCCAGCCTATCACTAACTCAACTGCCTTTGCATTCTTGATCTACCATGGACCTACTCACCCTTCATTCCCCGGGAGTTCATTCAGCATCCTTGTTTTGTCCTGTTGGGGACCGGCGTTGCCACTTGGGGGGTTCTTCATCTCTAGGATCTTCTGGGCTTCTTCCTGGAGCACCAGCAAAAGGAAACCTCTCTGGTTCCAGGGGATGTAGGACTTGATCACCAAATGGGTTTCCTCGCATCGAAGGCTGCACGCCGTGATGTAGTCCAAGGCTGTAAGGTAAGGATTCCTACTCCAAGCTCGGATCATTCCCCGGCCACAAAGAGCCTTCACGCAACTGCTGGGATGCGGGGAGTTGTGTTCAATGACCTTCTGGAAATCTTCAAGGGCCTGTCGATAGCTTTTGCCATGGAGGTGGCAAAACCCCCGCAGGGCAAGAAGGGTGTTGCAATATGTCCCTTGGTTGGACTCCAGAAGGCAGCTACAGATTTCCAAGGCACTCTGGACATCACCCTGCAGGAGATAGCAGTCTGCCAGGCGGACCTTCAGTTCATCTCGTGCCCCTGGAGAGATCTGGATGAGGAAGTGAAGGGTGGCTCGGACTGGGAGCAGCAATTCGTTGCCGCTGTCACTTCGAACCTCTAGCCTGCCACGGATGGCTTCTCTGTAAGTGGCAAACCTTTCATCCAGGGTGGCTCTGGTGTCCTTTCGGATCCTCTCCGCATCCCCTGTGGAGAAAAGCTCTTCAAATCGCTTCTGGGCCAGGTTGGGATTGATCTCAAAGGCGGTCATCAAATCCTGGATCATTTCTGGCACTTTTCCTCCGAGAGAGAAGTAGGCAGCTGCCCTGTCCAGGAGGAGGCTGAGCGTTCTGTCATCTCGATCTGTGCCGTTCTCCGACAACGCCTCTAAAGCCTTGTTGTAAATCGTCACGCTATCTTTGTACCTGCATTTTCCAAAGAGGTGAGCTGCCTGGGCCCTGCAAACACAGATGTCCTCTGGTGCAAGGGCCCCCAGGAAGTCGTAGCAACCACTGTGCCAGCTTTCTGCACCCTTGCCAAAGTCACTGTTCTCCTGAAGGGAGAGGAAGTTAAGGAAGGCCTGAATTATGTGTTCTAAGTACTCCTGTTGATGGCTGTGTATGAACTCCACCGTCTTGTCCCGGTGCTTCTCGAAAGCATGGAGGTAATCCGCGATGCCAGCTTGGACGTGGGTCCCGGAGAGCACCAGGGCCAAAGCTCTGGTAAGGACCAGCTCCAGGTGACCTTCAACCCCAAGCAATGAGTTACACCGACTCACCACCTCCTCCAAGCGGCCCGCTTTGAGCAAGGTGGCCATCTTGTAGAGAGAGGCGGCCATGTTGTTGGGGCTGAGGGTGGAAAGGAAAATGGCGGCCATTCCGGCATCGAGGCGTGGCATGTCCAGGTTGGCACCATGAAGCAGGGGAATTGGGCTCTCGCCTTGACACCACCTTTCTAAGGTTTTGATCACTTTAGCCCGAGGTCCTTCCTCCAGGGATGCTACCTTTTGGATGGCCGCTGGGCCACTGCAACTGAAGGCAGCCACGTAGAAGGCAGTGGCTAGTGAGAGTTTGTTGGCGGCTAGCTGGTGGTCTCCCTCTTTGCAGAAATGAACAGCCTGCTCCTTGGATGGCAACATAACCACGGATACCTCTTTACTACCAGCAACCACTTTTGCTTCCAGTGTAGGCCTGTTTGTTTGTAATAAAGAGATCAGTTAAAACATTAGTCCTAAATATACCTATCTTGTTGATTAAGTAATGGCATTTCTACAGACATAAATCCACAATTCTGGCTGCAATAGACGAAGAATGATCTGACCGTCTCGATGCTAATTCCCTTTCAACCCACTAAACATCTTAGCAGGGCTGGGACCCAATTGCCACCCTAGTTTGTGAGCTCAAACTCCCTCACAGGGTTGCAGTGATGCAGCAGGAAAAACAAAAAAACATGCACAGCATTGTGAGTTCTTTCTGACAAAGAGCTCTGGGAAATTTTGCTGCTCCTCCTGCTTGTGTCTACAGAAGAAGAAGAGATTCGCTTCAACTCTCCGAATTTTGGGAAGCTTTTATCCAATTCCAAGGGGAGGAGGGCAAATCGATATCTTTCTTCCCACGAAGAGGAGAGCTTGGGTTTCTTGAGGATGGAAAATTAGTCTCTCATTGAACCCACTATGTTCTCTCCCCTTGTGAGCACAGAAAATTGGAACTTCGAAAGCGAACTTGCGAAAGGGAACTCACATGCCGGACGTCTTGGGTGGGGGTGCTTGGTGGTCTCATCCTGCATGTCTTAAGGAGCAGGAATGCCTGATGCAAGACCGCTGCTAAGCTGTGCACATGCTGGACGGTTTCCCTGGAGACGGTAAACACTAGGCCGGCCTACACGGTCCCTTGGAGGGAGAAATCATTGTGCCGGTCTTGGGCGTTTGCCCAGAGCATCAATGCACATCCCACAGCAAATAATGAGAAAGAGGTAAAGTACCTTTTAGCCCAATGGTTCCAGACCATGTAAGGCTGCATCTAAATATCCCAGGCCAGAAATTTGGCTTCGGGCTTTGTGAATAAATTTGTGATGAATAACTAGAGTGGTGACGAATTCTCGTCAACGTATGCGTTCTCAGTGAGCTAAGCTGTCAGAAAAGGCTGTCCTCCCCTATTGCTCACCTCCAGTATGAGAATGAGACAAACATCCCCCCACCTGTCAAGGTTTCTGTGATTTTGGGGAAAATTTGGTGCAAAATCAGTGTGTGTGTGTGGGGGGGGGTTCCCCCTACTGTTTTGAACTCAAACACATACACAGCAGGCAGAAAGGGACAGAGTAATTGATCCTACATATGAGAACAACCCAGCAGTGTGTGTGTGTGTGTGTGTGTGTGTGAGAGAGAGAGAGAGAGAGAGAGAGAGCGAGAGAGAGAGCAAGAGAGCGAGAGAGCGAGAGAGATGAGGATAGTAAAAATAAGGTTCGAATACAAAACATCAGTCATTTTATGCTCTCTTGTGTGTGATGTGACATTCAGTTGGAATCAACTTCTATTGACTCTAATAGCACTTCCAAGTTAAGTGCAATATTTATTTATTTATTTATTTATTATTGCATTTATATCCCACCCATCTTCCCGAGGGAACTCTGGGTGGCTCACAGGGTAGTGACTAAGCGCAATGGTCAAACAGCAATACAACAAACAACAGTCAGACAAGATAAAACAGTTAAAGCATAATAAAAACATATGAGCGCCCTAGCATCGCCAACTGAGGGAAGGCGAGTTACTTAGAGACAAGTATTGACGGTGGGGAAAAAAAAAATTAATGATTGATTTTACCCGTTTCGCTTCCCCGGGGAATTTCCATGAAAAAACTGAAGATTTGAACCAGGATTCCGTGAGTTCTAGTCCATCACTGATTTTGCCACACTGAACTTCTACAATAATCATGTGTCATCAAATCTGACTTATGGCAACCCTTGGTAGATTTTTCCAGGTAGGGAATACTCAGAAGTGGTTGACATTTTCCTTCTCTTGGGACCTCAGCAACCTGGCCAATATTACGAATGAATGAATACCTTTCTTGCGGTATATTTTAAAAAAAAGATGCCATTGTAAATATTTCAGTTTTTAAAAGTGATACAATCTTACTATAGGATAGATCCATAACAAGGAATAACTAAAAAGATTTCCTGATCCCTTTGCTACCTAGCATGGTTCTTCTGCTATTAGTGTTCTATGATGGTATTATGTACTTGTGCAATTTGTAGCCAGTAAGGTGAGCAAAATCAGATCCTTTACTGAGAATGTGGGACAGAGGGTTGAATTTTGCTAGGTGTGTCCTTGGAGGGATTGAGCTGATGATTTCCAAGTATGGCTACTCCTTCCAACCACTAATCTGTCCGAAACAGGGGAGGGGGAGGCAGGAGCAGCATTTCCTAGTGGTGAGAACCATTCATCAGTGAGAAAGGCTGTCTCAAAAGGTGGCAAAGACATTTTATTTGTAGATTTTAGAGGGCCATCCATCAGGCATGCTTCAACTGTGGATTTACTGCACCGAAAGTGTGCTCCGCTAGACCCTCTTGGGGTCCATTTGAGCTCTACAGCTCTATGATTCTATGATTGTTAAAAAAAAAAGTGGAAATCTAATGTATTGCTAAATGCAACAGCAGAGGCTCCAAGCTAGCAAGAGAAAGAAGGATCTAAAATGACATCAGTAGGAGATTGGTCACTTACCGCATCTTCCTACAGCATTTCCGAGGTCGCAGGGCTCTTTGCTTGCTTCCTTCCCATTCATTCAAGGGGTTGTATCTGGAGAGCACCAGAATTTTATTTTATTTTATTGCATCTGAAAGATGTTGTCAGAGAGGCAGCAACAGGGGAAGCAAAGGGGACAGAGAAAAGGCAGATCTCTAAAATCCTCGTTAAATATTAAAAAGTGCAAGAGATCTTTGCTTTGTCGCTCTGTGTGTCATGAATTTTTTAGAAGGAGAATGCACACCAGCTGCAAGATATGTCTTGCATGCACAGGGAAAGACTGGGTTGATCCCAAATACCCGTGACAGCTATTATATGCTGTCACGTTGCCTCCGCCTTACAGCAACCCCATGAAGGAATGGTTTGCACCATTCAATTTTCTTCTTGTTTGCTTTCTTTACTGTCCAGCATTCACACCCAAACAGCGTGATCAGAAATACAAATGTCTGATGGATGACCTGGATTCTCATTGATCTCTCCTTATACTTGATCTTTTTCTAAATCCTTTGTTGCTGCCCTTCCTAATTTCAGCAAGCCTTAAATTTGGACTTTAATTTTCTTTTTCCTCTTCTGACTAGCGAACAGGTAAACAGGTGCCATTTCTAATCTGTCCCCCTGTGCGGTTATTGTCTGTCTCCTACTGTAGGTATCAAACTTACAACTGCTTGAGCAGGCATAGAAGCCATGGAGCATTGGGTCAAGTCCCAGTTAAGTTCAACAGAGTGGGGGAACCAAACTTCCGACCTCTAGCTCGACAGACGGACGCCTAAAGCACTGAGCTATCCAGCAATTAACGGGTGTGTGCCTGATTTTGGTGTAATGTATCTTTAATGCACCAAAGAGTGTGTCATCTGCAAGGGCACAGATGTCTACCTCTGTGTAAACCTGAACACGATCCAGTTCCTTTTTATCTCCTTTGTTCATTCTTGTCATAGTCTGTCTCTCAACAAGGTAGGAGAAAGACTACAAAGGGGGCATGCAGTAGGACCCCGGCATCCTCTGCGGAATGATTCCAGGCCTTCCCGTGGATAATGAAAACAGCGGATGAGAGACAACACCAACCTCCCACCGCCAACCTCTAGTTTTTCAACAGTAGCTTGCTTTACAGCTGCTGTTTGTGACTGCAGCTTTCTTTATAGCTGCTCTTTTGTGATAGTAGCTTGCTTTACAGCTGCTTTTTGTGACTACAGCTTTCTTTATAGCTGCTGTTTTGTGACAGTAGCTTGCTTTACAGCTGTTGTGACAGTAGCTTGCTTTACAGTGGCTGCTTATGACAGTAGCTTGCTTTGTGCCTGCTGATTTATTTATTTAATTTTTGCCTCCATCAACCGTGGATAACTGAATCAGTGGTTAATGGGTCAGTGGATATAGGGGTCCTACTGTACTTCATAGGGAATTTGGGATAATCTCTATCTTTCCCTGAACCTTGGCATGTGTGTGTGGGGGTGCCTCTCGCCCATCAAACCCCTTAAAACGTGGGGGTCTCTCTTTGGGTTCCTGCACATGCCTTTTAAAGCTGAAAACAGAGCCGGGTGAATCAATTGTAGGGAGCACTCTCAATTTTGGCCACTAGCGGGCATGATTTGCAAATTAAGAAATAACATTTTGGGAGGGTCCAGGTGTACCCGAGATGGTATGGAATTACATCAAGAATCTTTGTAGGCTTACAATGCCCTTCTTGGTGAACACAACACACACTATTGCTGGAATCTGGAGAGTCTAAATTCGGAGGTTCAATGTAGAACCAACACCTGGTAAGTGTATGTGTTTGTGTGTGTGTTTGTGAGGCCACACTCCCAGGAGATTATGAAAAACAAGTTTCTAGTTTCTTCACGCTCACAGGTTTTAAGGGGGGAAAAATTCCTTTCTGATTCCATTAATCTAACTCTTGCTCCTATATCAAAGTGTAGCGCCTTTCCTTGTAAAAATGATTAAGCTGCTAATTAAGCTGTTTATAACTTGTTTCCCTGGTTGCTAATGATAATTAACATGCAAATTAGCTGAGGGAAGAGAGGCACAGGGGTCCTCAGTTCATTACGAAGTTAATTACTGTTTGCATACTTAAACATTACAGTTATAAATGGTGGCATTTAATGTAACAGGCAAGCTGATAATTATGCCAGCAACATTTTGAAAAGGCATTTTCATTCTGCCCTACTCCTGCCCCCCCCCCTTCCAGGTGATTAATGTCTTTCTGCTTGGTTGATAAAGTTAGTTCAAAAACTCATACGGGTTGGGCGTAGTAGCGCAACCACAAATGTAACTCAACAATCATATCGTCTTTCACCACTTTTGGCTTTAAAATCAGAGAAGGACGTTAAAGAAAGTTTTGGCAAGTCAAATTTACACCCTCCGGTACTGCTGAGTACCAAACCAGAGGATACTGCAACCCAATGTTGTCATACATCCATCGGTTTTCACACTCTCCATAAAAAGGGGCCCCACAACTCCTCAAAATATATTGTCCAGAAATAGATAGATAGATAGACGATTTATTGCGTAATCATCAGATCATTGCAAAATGTACACTACAAACAAGCAATATATTATGCCATATTTATCAATATTTATGCAATAAAATAAACAATTTTAATATTAATGCTTTAAAATATAATATAAAAATATTGTTTACTTACACCAGTTTAACTAAAATCTCCTAAAAAGTATTTACTTTACAATTTTAAAACCTTTACATAAAACATTTAATTTTCATTCTAAGAGGCTATCTTCATACCTCTGAATAAAGAAAGAAAGAGAGAAAGAAAGAAGGCCAACCTCAATGGAAAATTTGCATTCCTGTTCAAGATCAAAAACACAATTTCTTTCTTTCTCATTAGAAGCAGCATTCATTGTTGGAGATCTTACAACCTCGCCTGCTGCATGTAGTAAATGTGGCTGGGAGGGACCTTACTGGGCTGGGGTGACTGTCAATCAATCAAACACTAACCAATTATTCTTTCCCACCTCTGAATTCAAAGACAGCTCTACCCATCTGATGTGTGCTCTTTCCTTCCATTTCATCCTTTGGAAGAAGTCAGCTGTTAGTTTGCTGTCAATCTCTTTACAACTGTGAGTAATAAAATGTTTTTATTCTTTCTCCTACAAATGTGATGAGCAAGCTGACTCAACAGTGTTCCAATGACAGCAATTTGTTGATCTGTTTCCAACTGCCAGTAATAAACCCTTTTTTTGTTTATTCTCCTAGAAAAGGAGAGTAACCGAAACCTTAAGTGCCAGCTGATGACAAATCTTTACCTAAATTTCATACAGGATCATGATTTTAATTTGTGCAGTGCTCTGCTATGAATAAAGAACAGCCCTAAATTAGATTTATATAGAGCTGCGAAAAGGATTTCATTTCAATTTGTTTTGGTTTTTTTTTTTTAATTTTTGCAAATTTCTTTGCATGTAATAGGAAAAGAATATTTGTCTTTTGGAAACAGAAAAGAAAAGGATTTTGGATGAAGGCAACATTGCTGGTTTGTTTAACAAAATGTGGGACCATGGAATGCCAAATCTTGAAATGTCTTAATTGAATTGTTGTGTATTGAGCACAACAATTGTATATTGTGGGTCTTTCCATTGTGAGGCCCAGTGGAGGAATCAAACTCCCAACCTCTTAGCCAGAGATCTAAACCATGCTCATGTTTTTAAGTACATCCAGAAGAGAACCTCATTCCAGTATGTTTCAGAGAAATTTACCAATGCGGATTAATTTCTTGGATTAAGAGTGGATTAATTTAATTAATTTCATGGAATAAGAGTGCCAACATTATAGAATCAGATGCAGGAGAAAGTGAAGCTGGTTCAGTTTTCCAAAACAAAGAAGAATGAAAAATAATTTTTTAAAAATGTGGACCAACATGGACCATGCCTCATAAATCTTAACACCTGTCTATCAGGAGCAAAGATGAAGTCCAAATTAATTAAACTGAATTATTTAGAAGTAGGGACACAGAGGAGGGCACTGTTGAAATAGGACTGAGCTTTAACCCTTGCAAGTTGAGCGAAATGGTACCTTTCACACCACGCATGATGACTGGTCAATGGGGTTATAGTCTGTCATGTTATTTCAAGAGAAACCAATAGATGGTATCCATCGCCCATTTATGCTTCTTAGAAATGTTTTTCCAAGAAAGAGAAAGAACTGAATTTTTTGGAAAGTTTGTGTGAAAAGGGAGGGAGGGAAAAGTAGAAGGCACAGGGAGTAGGTGGGGGGTCTTTTTTATCTTGCCCCCCCTTAAAAAGATATATTTTGTCATTGGTGGGAAGAAGAGGAGACCAGAAAAAAGAACAAATTAAGAATCCATTGGAAACAATCACCATATACAAAATACATCACCTGAATGTCTCGTACCCCAACCATGGATCTATCAATGGTCACCCATTTTTGGTCAGGCCATTGCTTACAACCTTCACTTGGAGAAGGATGATATTTTTTCAACATCATGGTCACAATGTGGCTTCACGTCCACTCCACACATGGTGACCCTCTGCCTGAGGGATCTCCAAAATCCCCACCTCAACAGCCGTGCTCAAGTCTTGCAGACACAAGGCTGCAGCTCCCATGATCAACTGGGCCCATCTTGTATTGGGCCTTGAACTTTCTTTTTAAAATGTACCTAAACATCCAAAAAAGAGTGAGAGGGGCTGAAAAACCTTCCCTAATGATATTCTGCAAAGTGATGAATTAAAAACCACCATTACTCCAAAGTATACCCTGAAGTACTAACGACGTACTAATGAATCTTGCATTATTTTTGTAAAAACAAGATCCATCCTGCCACCCTCACAGGTACGTCTCGTGGGAACCCATGAAAGGGCCTTCTCAACTGTGGCACCCTCACTCTGGAACTCCCTCCCACTAGAAGCCAGGACTGCCTCATCTCTGTTGTCCTTCCGGAAACAGGCAAAGACCTTTCTCTTCCGGCAAGCTTTCCCTGAATGATGGACTACCATGCGTATTTTATATGAATCTATGGGTTCACATAGACTTTGTGTTTATGACTACTTATAACCATGTTGCTTTAATGCAACGTTGCCTATTAATGCTGCAAGACGTCCCTCAATTCCTTGTTCTCAAATACTTGAATTTGTCTTAATTGTACTGGACTGTATATTATCCCTCATTCCTGTAAGCCGCCTTGGGTCCTTTTCCAAGGAGAAAGGTGGGGTAAAAACACTCTAAAATAAATAAATTAATAAGATGGTACCTTCCGTAATCTTCAAAAGAACGTGTTGTACGTAACATTTGGTTTATGGCATTCTTTATAAAGTCTAAATCCAAAAGAACAAGAAATATTCCAGCAGTTCACTCATAATATGTTGATATATGCTACCCAGAGATAGATTCAAGGTGGAAATGAATTTCAGAGCTGGAAGACTCCCATTGGATCATCTTGTCCAGTCCCTGTCGAGAAGACCCAGGGAGGAACTGAACTCCCAACCACTGGCGTTGCATCCAGAGACCATGGAGCGACCCAACGTTGCTTGTTGGTACATTTCCAGTGGAAACAGCACCCAGTGTACCCATTGACACCACTAGGGATGACAGAAGCTCATCATCGCCAATTCTTGGCCTTTAGCAATGGTGAGTCTTTGGTGGAAAACAATAAGACAGGTTTATTTATTTTTAAATCAAAACAACCCCTCCCAAATTCCCCTTTCAGTGGTTCCAAATGTTTTCCCATAGTCATGGTTTGCCCTCCAGAACAGCATTCAGTTTTGAGGAAGGGAAAGGGGTGGGGGGAGGAGAGAAACAGATTTTTTTACTTCCTTTGCCCCATTTGGTAGAGCCTTTATCGGTCTGGTAATCTGAGAAGCCCTGGTGAACATTAACTTGGTTACAGTACCTGGAGCGAGTTGCTATATGTTAATTCAAAGACGTAGAAAACTACAGCCCGGGATTTCAGCATCCTAATTTAAACTTCCTTTTCTTTCGGGCGAACAGAAACCAGAAGCGTTGCAGAAAATGAGGAGGGGAGAGAGAGATGTAAAGGCAAAGAAGGAAGGTTTGTTCAGATAAAAGGAAAACGTTGCAAGAAACCCATTCAGCTCCTGTTCAAAATAAAATAAAACCCTAAAACCACCTATTTATTTAATGCATATCTTGCTTTTCTCCCAATATAACGTTCCAAAGGCAGATTACAAGATGGTTGATAAAATGATATAGATCTGAGGTTTAGGGACCAAGAGGGACAAACCCTTATTTTGCTTACGAAAAGGAGGACCACAATGAAGATAATGTACTTCCACCATCCCTAGAGAGACGTGTTGAAGAGACCCTCTCAAAGCCATGTTTGAACGTTTGGTGGGACTGATGCCAATGAACAAGCTAGAAATGAGCAAGCTAGAAATTCCTTCCTTCCAGAAAATGAGGAATGTCTTGACAAACCGGGACTTATTCATCAGACCTCGTACTTGAATATTGTGATCCTGTGTATTCAACCTACTTCTCTATGGTGTTGAAACTTGGACCCTTACAGATGCATTATGAAGGAAGCTGGAAGCATTCAAAATGTGGACATACAGACAAATTCTAAAGATACTTTGGACAGCCAGAGTCACTAATGTGGCTGTATTACAGCGCATGAATAAAAATCTAGAATTCCTTGTTACCATATAAGAGATGAAAATTGCGTAATGCGCAATAAGAAATACCATCTGCTGCAAGTTATCCTTCAAGGAAAAATAGATGGGAACCATGGTCTGGGGCATAGAAGAACATTCTGGCTTAAGAACTTAAGGCAACGGTCTGTTTAGAATAGCCTTAGATGGAAACCAGTTCAGGCTACTGATCACCAACATTCTATGAGGATGTAGCACTGAAGAAGAAGAAGAAGAAGAAGAAGAAGAAGAAGAAGAAGAAGAAGAAGAAGAAGAAGAAGAAGAAGAAGAA
>JAHTLZ010003423.1:3944316-3963230 GCA_023846285.1 Phrynocephalus versicolor | reverse complement strand
TGATGATGATGATGATGATGATGATGATGATGATGATGATGATGATGATGATGATGATGATGATGATGATGATGATGATGATGATGCACTGGCAAGCTCTCCCTTGGAACAGCAGCTTGGTTTTCCTTCACAATGCTGACTTCTCGCATTTTGCAAGGAAAGTAGGAAGTAGAACGTATGTATTAGGTGTGAAAACATGAAAAAAATGTCTTCGATTAGGAATGGAAGCAAAATGGGATAAGTATCTGTATGTCTGGGCAGGAGGGAGTATGTTTTGTGCACCTAGAGACCTTGCGAGCTATCTGAAATGCTTGAAAATGCCCAAAATGAAAGGACCCAAAATCTAGGCGACTGGTAGCTCACTTCAGCTTTTGAAAAATTGGTATTTTACGGGTGTTGAAAAGGAGAGCTGCAACCTAGTTAAGTGATGAATAATCCTTCTTGCATGATTCCAGGAATATTCTTGAACAATTCCATGGCCAGTTTTTCTTGGAAGGTTCCAGGAGGTGGCTGGTATAACTCCATGGGTTGGAGAAGCTGAGGTCAAGAGTTCAAATCCCAGCTCTGCCTCCACGGAAGTGGGACCAGTCTGGGTCGCTGGAGTTGATACAGCTATTAGGGTCCTTGGGGATAAGTCTCTCTCTCTCTCCCAAAGTGCCATGAGAAGGAGGGGCTGGTAAACCACTTTGGAGTGATGTCAGGACCAGAAAACCCTGGGAGGGATGCCATCAGTCGGAATGGATGGGATGGCACAGGATGATGAGGTTGGTTCCAGGAATAGCTCACGTTTCCTGCCAAAAAGGAAAATAAAAAAATGAGGTCTGTAAGAGGGCAAAAGGCTGTAAAAATAACCAGCCATGGAGGAGATATGTGACTCAACGGCAGCCCTTGGAGACAACCATATGAGTGTGCATGGACGATGTAGGGAAAAATCTCAACACGTAAGGGAAATGGAACATAAGAACAGGAGACATCTGGTTACATCTTTGTTCATCTCATGCTCCCATGTCAGACAGTATAGCCTGCTGGAAATCTCCCTGCCTTCTAGGCAAATGTCTTGCTCCCATGTCAAACAGTAGTTCCAGAAGGCTTTTGAAGGTGTGGATAGACCAGCCTGGTCCTATTGTCAAGTATCATTTGAATCCAGGCCATGAGCACCTAAAAGAGCTTTAAGGAAATGTCAGCTTCCACTTTAAACAGAGTGTTTCTCTCCCTTGTGGAGGCAAAGATATGCTTCAGAATGTCCAGGGTGTGCTTGGAATCAGGGATGTTGGCAAGTTTTTGAATCTGAGTCCAAGTCTTTAGGGCCAAGTCCCAAGTCCAAGTCTTTAGTGCCAAGGGCCAAGCCTGAGTCTCTGGTACCATGTACCCAGTTCAACTCTTTGGGTCCAAGTCCAGAGTCCAAGTCCTTGGTGCCAATTTCCAAGTCTGAGTTTTTGAGTCTAAGTCCCAAGTCCCAGGTCCCAAGTCCAAGTCTCTGGTGCCAGGTCCCAAGTCCCATGCCCCAAGTCCAAGTCTTTAGTGCCAAGTGCCAAGTCTGGGTCTTTGGTACCAAGTCCAAAGTTCAACTCTTTGGGTCCAAGTCCCAAGTCCAAGTCCTTGGTGGCAATTTCCAAGTCTGAGTCTTTGACTCTAAGTCCCAAGTCCCATGCCCCAAGTCCAAGTCTTTAGTGCCAAGTCCCAAGTCTGAATCTTTGGTACCAAGTACTAATTCCAAGTCTTTGGCAACAAGTCCCAAATCTGAATCTTTGATGCCAAGTCCAAAATCAGAGTCTTTGGCACCAAGTCCTAAGTCCAAATCTTAGGTACCAAGTCCACATTTGAGAATTTAGCATCAAGTCCTGAGTCCCAAGCCCAAAGTATAAGTCCAGTATTGGGGGGGGGTATTTTTTCCCTGCCAAAAAGCGAGGAGATGGGTCAGTTTCTGAGCCATGAATTGAGTTCTGAGTCATTAGAAAATTCAAAAAACAAAACAAAACAAAACAAAACAAAAAACAAAAAACAAACAAAAAAATAACACCCTGAGTCAAATCAAACTCAAGTCACTGGTACAACTTAAGTCCAACTAGACAGGAATTCCTGCAACCTGAGTTCCCATCTCTGGCTAGAAATGCATGTTAGAACACGAGAAGAAAAATACATGCAAGAATATAAGCTTCTGTGCATCATTTTCCATCTTTCCCTCCATAAGGACGACCCCCCCCCCAGGATGCAAACTGAGGAAAATTAATTTGCATTATTAATGCAAGTTTTGGAATTTAGCATCCTGGGGAGCTATTTTGTAAAAACACAATTTGCATAGAAGGCAGTGAGATTTCCAGCTAGGTATTCCTTTTGATTTACACCTGTTTCAAATGCCTCCGAGATGCTCTCTGATTAATCACCCGCCTGGCTTGCAGAGACCGTTTTTTTTAACATCTGGTGCAACCCAGCCATACTGATGTCAGACCGGGAAGTCGGCACAGCCGCTCCCAGCAAGACAGTAAAGGTTACGGCTCTGTATATATAAGCAAGCTGAGAAAGTTACAGCTTGCCTGGCACCTTTCACCTTCCTGTGATTTTAACGGCCAATAGAAGCAGACGCCAATGACAGGACCGACTCCTTGGTTCAGCCCTGGGATCTCATGTTTATGCTTTAATTCCTTACAGTCAAAGCCGTTTCAAAGGTTGGAAAGATTGTTCAAAAGTATTTATGGGTTTGGACTGGAGGGAGACTACATTTTGCCCCATAAAAAGTCGACAGCTTAAGTACGGTGGTCTACAACATCCCCTTGCATGTTGAATTATATACCGGTGGTTTTGTTCATTGCTAGCAGCGGCACAGAAATCCCGAAGCATTGAACTGTGCCAAAGAATGATTTTCACATGGAGGTACCGCTTCCACCTAGGAATGTACATCCTTGTTCGTTGTGATCTTGTGCATGAGAACAAGACACAGCTAAGTGATCTCCTGGCCTGCACAATGGATGGATGTTTTCTTCCAATCGCTTTCCGAGAACATATTTTTGTGGAAATTACTAGGGATGGGATCCTTTTTATTATTATTAGAGATGGGCACGAAACAAACAATTTTTCGTTACCGTTTTTGTTTTTTGTTTCGTTACGTAACGAAACGACAAACAAATTTTGTCTCTAAAATGAAACAAAACGAACAGAAACACCGGAAATTTTGTCGTGCATTTCGTTTCCATTACTGCAATATGAGTGAATTGCTTAAAATCCTTTAAAAATCACAAAAAATTGAAATAAATGGTAACGAAATGGTAACAAAACAAACGAAAATGAAAACAATTTTTTTGCAAAAATGCACGAAAAATGGAAACGAACCAAAACGGACCGTCCAAACGACAAACGACAAACGAAATGGCATATTTTTGATTCGTGCCCATCTCTAATTATTATTTCTTAGACTACAACACCCATACCCCCACATGTTGGGGATTCTGTCTGACTCAACTGGAAGAACAAGTTTCCAGTTCAGAAGGAAAGCTCCCAGCTGGCTTCAAAGCCTTATGGGAGATCTGAGTTGTCGTTCATGTGGTGACCAAACACACCAGCAGGAACTGTTCCTTTTCAGACGCATCAACAAAGAAACTCAAGTGGGTGGTGCACAAATCTACATGCCTCCCCTCTCTGGCTCAGTGGTTTAAGGCAAGCATGTCCAAACTTCGGCCCTTCTGATGTTTTGGACCACAACTCCCAGAATTCCAAGCCTGTATTTCCAATGGCAAAGGACTGTGGGAGTTGTGGTCCAAAACATCTGGAGGGCTGAAGTTTGGACATGCCTGGTTTAAGGTCTCTAGTAGAAGAGATGGGGGTTGGGCATTTGATTCCCCACCATGTCTTGTTTACAGGGCCTGGTCTTGATGATCCGTAGAGCCTTTTCCAGTGGCGAAGTTCTAAGATTATTATTTTAAGAACATTATTTTCATTCCAGTGGCACTTCTAATGTCCAAAATGAGTTTTCAAGACACTTAAGATTTACAGTTTCACCATAAAAGTTTGTTATAACTGTAAAGTTATACTGTCGTTATTTTTAAAAGGATGTAATAGTCATAATATGTCAGTGATGGCGAACCTTTTTGAGGCCGAGTGCCCAAACTGTGATTCAGAATCCACTAGTTTTTCACAAAGTGCCAATACAGCTATTTGACAGAATGCAGGTGTCTGCGAAGGGGCAATGTCGGGTGCCCACAGAAAGGGCTCTGAGGGCCACCTTTGGCACCCATGCCATGGGTTCACCAACACTGTAATATGTACTAATTATGAGTTAGCAGTTTTTTTTTTAAACTAGCTCTGTGAAGTGAATACATCAATGCCACTTCTGCCAATGACATTTCCAATATATGTAGATATTTGCAAGTAAAAGATGCTTCTCCCAAAATGTCCTTACTCAAAAACAACAACCCCTACCTCTGGTTTTCCTATGTTGCTTTGGTGATAAGCTGTCATAATAACCCAAAGATACTGTAGGTCATTGCCCGCCACTGTGGAAAGTTGCAACGATCATAAATCTGAAACAAGGGTCATTTGTTTGTCTCAGAGAATCCAGCCTCTCCCACTCTGGACAGATTCATTTCCTTCATCCCTGTCAGTTAATCATTCACCGAGTTCCCATAAATCAAAATAAAGGCAATGTGCCTTAAGAAGGAACAGTGTGATGGGAAATTCAGGCCCCTTCTCCATTACTCCGAAATTCAGTAAAGGTGATCAGCTGAGATTTTTCCAAGCAAGAGCAATTATCAGAAAAGCAGGGCAAAGATGTGACCCACCCCCCCACCCCCCAGGCAAATCTGGTAATTAGTCGCAACTTAAATGAAGCAAGAGATTTGAGAGATGTTGTGCCTTCAGTGAAAGCGTGAGACAATGAATGCTTTTTATACAACACAGGCTTTTCCATATACAAAAGGCTCTGCAGAAAACTTGTGTCTTCACTTTAGGAAGCAATCCAGAAGCACACTGGGAGTGCAAAAGGAGTGGTGGCTTAAAATGCAAGCAACCCATCCAGTGCTTCTTGTTTTTAAACGTGTATGCACCAGGGCAGCAACTATCTCTAAGTTTTGTGCAATTTTGCAACTGGCACAAAATCATTCTCCAATTTTCAAGAAAAGTGTCAACAGCTTGCCTGATCTTATCTTTTCATCCCACCGGAAAGGAGGAATGTTTTCCCATGATTCCTTGTTGTGCTCAAAACAGAGGAAACACAATAACTGTACATTCCTTTACAAAGTAACTGATTCAGGAGAGGTGAAAGAAGACTTTCTTCACATACTTCATAATGAACATGGCATATGTATCACACAAAATGCAAAGATCATCATCAGCTTAGAGTGACGGGGGTCTACAAATCACATGTTTCCCCATTCTTCTAAACAAGCAATATTTAGGAGTCTGGAAGCTGTCTATCTGTTAGGTAGAACTTCCAAAACGGAATAATTATGGAGTTTATAGTCCACAAATCTGACAGTTCTATTCCTAGACGAGTTGGCTTAATGTCAACTGAGTGGACCATTCATTCATTGGCATCCTTCAGTCTCAAAAGACTATGGTATCATGCCTGGAGTAGAGATCCTAAAAACAACACCTAGTGTGACTAAATAGACCATTTCAGGAATGGCAGTCTCTACCGTACTGGGGGCAGATGTATTCTGTTTCTTGCCCGGTCCTCGAGTTTCGTTCTTTCTGTGCCTGCCTCTTTTCCTCTGCCTGTTGGACAAATGCCTCTTCAAATTTATGCAGACCATGCTGTCCACAAATCTGACAGTTCTATTCCTAGACGGGTTGGCTTAATGTCAACTGAGTGGACCATTATTGGCCAGCTAAAGCTGTGCTGAATCCATCGTCTTCCCAGATGACACAGCTCAACCTGACCTAACTGTAACAGCCTTGTGGCTAGGCTAGTGGGTTTGGTCTGATGTAACCCAGATGCCCCCTCATTTCTCTAGCACAACTCAGCCAACAGAGCAGTCCTGCTGACAAATTGTTCTGGTGGCAGACCTCTGAGACCTTTCAATGGGGGATGGTCAACCAGCACAAGGACAGTTGCGGCCCTTTCAAACCCACAGCCATCGGCAGATATTTGAGTTAAGATTGCGTGGAGATGGTTACCTATGCCATTTAATTGCTTCTGACTGATGGTGACCCTATGAATTAATAAGCTCCAAATGTTCTCATCATGAAAAGGGGACCAGACACAATAATGGAGAACAGACCGGCCACTGCCAATGAACCATGGTGGTCAATGCTATTCTTCTTAGGTCAGTTGTTGAGTTTGGGTGGAGGTCAAACCATTAAGAGATGAACTTTCAGTAATAGTTTGAGGAAATAATTAGAGTGGGCTTCAATTAGGAGGGCATGCATCAGGTTCAGTCAGAGGTCTAAGGGCATAATGAATATTCAATATTGCTCCCTATTGAGATTTCCCATTCTAGAATTTGTCAAGCAATTTAAGTTTATTTGTTTCTTCTGAAATGCCTTTGATTTGTTTTCAGAAGCAGGAACAGCAAAACGAAACGAAACGCTACACATTTTGTCCAAAAGACTTTTCATTGTGCACCAAAATCCTTCTGTTTCATGCAATAAAGGGAGTCTTTCATATGGAACTTGTATTTTTCGCAAAATGTTTTATTTGACCCAGACTTTCTAGTAAGCAAAATACAAAGCATCTCAGCTAAAGTAACCTACCATTTCCCTGCTTAAACCTATCCTGAAATACAAAGAAATGCATAAATTGTACTGGACTTATCCTCCATTACTGGGTCCTTTTTCCAAGGAGAAAGGCAGGGTAAAAAATATACTCTAAAATAAATAAATAAATAAAGATTTTGGGAATCTAATCCAGCAGAGGAAAAACAGTTGAAATGTTACACTTGGACCAGCAAGAACAAAATGACACAAAGACTTAACAAGGAAATTAATTTAAAGCTAAAAAACAGGAATGCCATTGAAATAATCACAATTACTCGGAGCCCAAATGGGACCGATGACCTCAGGAAGGGATGAGTGCTCCAACATGATTGTTTTTTTTTTTTTCCTAGAGAATCCAGCCTTTTCTTGATATGGCCATAGGAGAGCAAATGATTTGGTAAGGTAAGGTAAGTAAGGTAAAGTTTATTGTTACGGCATCAAGCCAAACATAAGATAAAATAGAATAGTGCAGAATAGAATATGAAAGGCATTGGGTGGAAGGTTTAAAAACGGGTATACATTACAGTGATCAATATAAAAATATCAATATAAAAATCAGTATAAAACAAAAAAAGTTTTTTAAAAAGAACCCTTAAGACAACAAATGTAACACTAACAGTATCAAACCAAGGTTTAAGAATTCAGCTATCTATTCTGGCTACTGTGACATGCCACCCAGAATTTTGCCACCAGTTCGGTAGTAGTGGTCAATTATTGATTACAATAGTCCGAGTCCGATTGGCCTGCCATATCTTTTAAGAGCGGTGTGATGTATTTTGCCCGGATCTTTTTGTGCTTACTGCATCTGAGCATCATATGCTCAATGGATTCTATCTCATCTGAGCCACAAGGGCAGAGTCTCTGTTCCCTCGGGATGCTCTTAAATCTGCCTTCCAACACGAGAGAAGGGAAAGCCTCACACCTGGCCAGAGTAAAAGCTTTCCTAAACTTGTACGTCTCCAGCTGTGACAGATAGGCTATGGGGAGTGTATCTGGGACTCTAAAATTGGGGCAACTATTAAGATCTGTCTGTCTCTCCATATCCATTATCCTCTGTTTAAGGGCTGATTTTGCTTCATCCCATTGCATGCTCAAGATTGCTTGGGAAGAAAGACCCATAACTGAGCAAATGATCTGTATAAATAACAATGGCTAAGCCTTCTTCTGTTGCTTTGCGGATATGGCCATTTTCGTCCACCTGCCCCATGAATGGCACCGAACTTTCCAATCCACCTGGAACTATTCCCATCTGGAACCCCAGTCTAGGCTTGATGGGGATGACTGTGGACAGCCTGGTCTTGACAAATGCTGTCCCTCTTTCCAAAATGCCCTTTCTTGAAATCTAACCCAGAATCTCACGGTGAACCACAACACGCCAGCATTTTGTGCTGCCGTGATGGTCCTCTACTTCTTCCGATTGTTATGGAAAGCGGCTCAAGTCAAAATAACTGAGGTTGGGTTGCATCATTCTTGATTTCCCCCAAGATTTAGGCTGAGTTTTCACAAAGCGCTGGAGGACCAGCAAACCTTCTATGTATTGTCTACCTTAGAAAGTGTCTCCTCTCCCCAGCAGGACAGAAAAGCACTGGGACTATTTGGGCTATGTTTCAGTTATGACTCTGGCGTGAAAACTGAAACCATTTCAACTTCTGCTTGGGAAACCCAGGGGTAATTATATCTCTGTGATACCATCTAGGGTCAACGTTATTGTGGCTTCTGCAGCTCTCCGACGTCATGGTTCTTACGACTCTCCAAGGAGCCTCCTTTGCGAAACAGTGAACGGAGAAGCTGAGAGGGTCTCCCTCCCAGCTGCTCAGCGCCAGCCGAAGACCTGGAGATAAAAAATCTCACACCTTGATCCTTAGAACGCGTTCCACCTCACCGGAGCACAACACGTGGGTGGTTTGGGAGACGCTGACGAAACAGCAAAAGGAGACACACCAGTAACCAGGTGAATCAATGCACGGAGAGATGTTTTGTGGTCCATGGTGGTTGAAACAGTGCCGTCGTAAGCCATTTGGCCACCCAGGGCAACTGAGGTGGTTTCTGTGAGACATGGACATGTGCTCCCTGAGACAACGGTGGAGCAGAATATAACATTCTCCCATATTAATTTGTGGGGGGGGGGATATGAAAATGGACAGGGGAGAGAGATGTCTGTTCTCTTAAGATTCCCCAATAGGTCACATGTACCCCTCTAAAGTTTGGCAAGACATCTACAGACACAAGGGTTTTGCTCACTCTGGAACAGGGCCTACTTTTGTGGGTGCGTAGCTTTCCTGGCCTTCCTTCTGGTTACAAATGTATTTAAAAAATGAAGCTGGTGTGGCATTTTCTGCAAGTTTTAGTTCCCTGAGTGGTACCTGCTTGAGAGGCCAAATCGCAAAAGAGCCGGGTTCATCAGTTTTTCTGGTTCAGGCCCATCTCTAACACAGACCCTTCCTCTTGTCAGGTAAAACTGTGCTCACGACCTGGGGTTCAATCCCCGGTAGCAGGCTCAAGGTTCACTCAGCCTTCCATCCTTCCAAGGTCGGTAAAATGAGTACCCAGCTTGCTGGGGGGGGGTCAATGTGTAGCCTGCACACTGTAATTAAATTTGTAAACCGCCCAGAGACTACTTAAAAAGTGGTATGGGGCGGTATATAAGCAGAACACTTTGTCTAGGAAAGTGATACCTGCATTGATCTGCCAGTCTTCAGAGAGCCAGTTGCAGGAGCATTGTGTACAGGACACCTTAAACTAAAGTTTGTTTTGGAAAAAAATTAACACAGTTGTTGTTCCATTTGGATGAATCTGTAAATTTGTGTTGTTTTGAACCTGGCCATTCATTCTTTCTTTCTTTCTTTCTTTCTTTCTTTCTTTCTTTCTTTCTTTCTTTCTTTCTTTCTTTCTTTCTTTCTTTCTATTTATATATTTATTTATTGCCTTTCTAGACCACCCAATTTCCCAAAGAGAGACTCTGGGCAGTTTACACGAAACCATGTAAATCAACAATTGAACGCAAGCAACCATAAGCAGCAAACAGCTGCTCCTTCTAGCCAGTTCTCAAACAAATCCATACAAATCAGGCCAATGTGGTGCGGGATTTGTTTTTGGATCCTATATGCAGTTAGGATGGATCCTAGTTAGAACGCCCTTGATTATAGGAGGTAGGCAAAACTGCAGCTGCACAAAGCAACTCCAGCTGTGCGGGGGAAATGTGGTCCGAGTCGCAGGCACGCCTTCAGTTTCGGCTGAAGCTCTTCATGTCACCACTCAGATCATCCTGGCTTAGGCTGACCCATAAAAGTCAGGCTATAAGGTTCATCTACCCTGACCCATTCCACATGCCCCCCCTCCAGTTTTCTCATCATGCCCATTTCAGCATCACTTTGCCAGAGACATTTCTGAGCTGAGGAATAGGAGCTCAAAGTTCTCACACAGATAATTTTCACTCGGCTTGCTCTTGGACGAATACTTTCCTATTAAGCCCACACTGCTAATCTGGGGGTCTTAAAGCAGGTATCTCGAAATAGGGTTCAGTCTTCTTACTTCCCGCTGAGACATCGGGTTGCGAAGAACTTTTACAGTGGCTTTTCCAGTTTTTTTTTAAGCGTTATCTGTTCCTCCTATTTTTAATCCTCTCCACTCCCCCCCCCCCCGAATATTTGACAAAGGGATAGGAATGAAAATCCATCGCGAATTCATCTCAGCTGAGGTTTTTTTTTTTGGGGGGGGAGAATGGGGAGGCTGTCAAAAGGGTGTCAATGTAGCAAAGGGCATTTTCTCAGGGCAATGCGAGAGGAATTCAGGAGCCACATGCATTCTGAGCCCTGGAATGATATAAGCAAGCTATAAATCAAGGGCTTTGCAGGAGACGAAAGAAGTGCCCAGGACTTATTTAAGCAAAGCAATCGGAGGGTTGAATATCCTCCCCCCGCCCACACACCCTTTAAACAGAGAAAACTGTCTTATTTGGAATGAACTAGAAACGGCCCCCATCCTGTCTGTGTCATAACCAAACTTGGAGAAAAAGTGGTAGGATGAATCAGTTCAGAGTAGAGATGGGCATGACTCAGCGAAATTTTCATTTTCGTTTTTGTTTTCGTTTTTCGTTTTCGTACGCAACAAAAACGAAAACGAAAATTTTCCAGAAAACAAACCGAAAACGAAAACGAAACGAAAAATTTTGCCGTGTTTTTCATTTTCGTTATGACAGACACATCACAATGAAAAGAATGCTAACGAAAACAAAAACGAAAAATGCGCAAAAAAACCCCAAAAAATGAAAATGAACCGAAACGGACCCCCTTAACGAAAAACGAAAAATGAAAAATTATTTTTTGAGTCATGCCCATCTCTAGTTCAGAGGTTACTAAATTCAGGGTGACCGTTCATTGAGCAGAACCATTACTTCACTAAATGTTTCTCATCACATTCAAAGCTGCACAGAAAGAATCACAGTGCAACTGTCGGTGCATATATGTGGCTGGTTCCCTTGATTTATTTAATAATCCTGTGCCACTTTTTCAGTGTTTTCTGGACAAGGAATTGAAAGATGTGGTGTACCATTTCCTTCTGGGGGCGTCTTGGGATTGTGCATTTGCCCAAAGCAACATGGTCCGGGTCAACTTGCAGAAGGCCCAGCGGGGAATCAAACTCCCAACCCTCTGACTCCACTGCCAGATCTGTAAGCCACTGGGCTCTCTAGCCAGCTCTGATTTTAGGGTTTCACTGATGTGCATTTCACTGATGTGCTGGAGGGTATGTACACATCGCTGGAATCGTACACAGATAGTGTCTCTGTGTCATCGCATGTGTGTGTGAAGCACAAAAGGAGCGAGTGTTTTAGTGACCCATCAGGATTATAAAGAGCTGGTCCAAAAACTGTTGGCTGCAAACTCAGCAGCTCAGCGGTTCGAATCCCGGGTGCCACGCAGCGGAGCGAGCTCCCGCTGTTCACCCCAACTCCTGCCAACCGAGCAGTTCGAAAGCATGTCAATGCAAGTAGATAAATAGGTACCACCCTAAAAAGCGGGAAGGTAAAACAGTGTTTCCTTGCAGCCAGGCCGGCCACGTGGCCATGGACTTGCACAACACGGACTCTTCGGCTTGACTACGGAGATGAGCACCGCCCCTAGAGTCGGACACAACTAGCACGCATGTGTGTGTGTGTGGGGGGTGACCTTTACCTTTTATGTTTAGAAGACACAATCCCAAAGGTTTAGAGTTTGATTCCCTACCGGGGCTCCTGGGAGAGCAGCCAGCCTGGGTCGGCCTTGGGTGAGCTGCACCTCCCAAGTCACCCCTGGAAGAAAGGAAGGGGGGGAACCAATGATTAGTACTTTGGAAACTTTGGAAACTTAGTACTTTGGAAACTTGACTTAAGAACATAAGAAGAGCCCTGCTGGATCAGGCCAACGGTCCATCTGGTCCAGCTTCCTTGATCTCACAGTGGCCCCACCAGATGCGTCTGGGAGCCCACGAGACTAGATCTCTGTCTCCTGATACCACTTGTTTTCTGATACCACTCCCTTGCATCTGGTCCTTGAAGGACCCCGGTTTTAAGCCTGGAGATGACATGTCTCCATCATGGTTTGTAGCCTGTGATGGACTTTTCCTCCAGGAATCTGTCCAATCCCCTTTGGAAGGCATCCAGGCCAGAAGCCATCACCACCTCCTGTGGCAGGGACTTGATGGCACATCATTATTATTCTTAAGTTCCACAGATCCTTTGACCACCAAACTCCCTCAGGGGCTTTCACGTGAGGGTAGTTCTGCCTTTTCTAGTGGGCATCATCTCTTACCTTCAGCTTTGCTGCCGATGTGAACGCCCCAAACGCTGGGCCCACTATCATGCCCTCTATCGCCTTTTTGCTAAATGTAAGCCATAAAAAGCTTTCATGGTAACCTAAGACACCAGCGGGCAGTGATAAGATCTGTAGGCCCCCGTGACAGGCAGGAACTCGTAAGGATGGAGTTAATAAGGCAAACTTTCAGGGGGGGGGAATGGAAGAAAAAATATGAAACTGGCAGGAGGAGACAAGGAGGAGAATAAAAAGAGCTGGTGTGGTTGTAATTCGGACCATGTGAGCCTCCTTATAGGAGGATTAGAGCAAAGAGACAGCCCTCGCCCGGGGAAGATTAGTTTCAATTAGACAGGCTGGAGGCGAAAGTCAGGACTTGGTGAAAGATTAGAACAAGGAGGGAGAAAGTTTGTAGAGCTTTCGCTTGGGGCCTGCGCGGGAGGGTTTGCCGCGATGGGGGTAAGTGAAGGCAAAAACTAGGAAGAACTCGCATTAATTGATTTGATACTGCCTTTTTGGGGAAGGGGGACGAAAGAAACCTATTTGCAACTGCGGTTGCTCTCTTTCTGTGTGGCAAAAACGAATAATCATAAGGAAAAAAACCTTCGGGTGTTTTGTTTTGTTTTGTTTCGTACTGTTTTTAAAGAACCCCGTTTTAAAGAATCCCCGTTTGAAATTGGTGATACGGCGCATGTGATGTGCACCACAGAAATCCATGGGAGTCTTTGGAAGTCATCGGTAAGGATTATGCGGTCTAGTTTGGTCAGATCCTGTGGCCTCCGTTTGGTTCCTGTGAGCCATCTTCCTCCCCTTTGTATCTTAAATCAGTTGTGGTTTCTATAATCTGAACTGGTATAGGTGCCCCTTTGCTACCAACAATGTGGCAGGGGTAACCACTGTTATCTTCCCCCCCCAAGTGGGGTTGGTCCATAAAAGACCCCCACCATTGTTCAAAAAGTGGGATAAAGTCACTTCTGAGGACCCTCCGGGATTAAGGATCTGAAGATCCACCCGTTTCATAAATTGATCTACCCTAGTCTTAAGTCTTCTTGTTTGAATATGCATTCAAAACATTTCCTTCCCGTAAAACTATTGGGGTTTTCCTGTAAAAAAATTGGCGTGCCAGTTCTGTAACCAGTTTGGTAAGCAGCATTCAAGCTGGCATCAATGATCAGAGATAAAATTTCCTCTTCCTCTTCCTCTTCCTCATGAATGCAGGTGTTGTGGACCATCCAGGTACAAAGGCTGGTGGGAGTGTTAGTCTTACTGCCCTTTCAGTTCTATAAAGGGTGACTCCTGAAGCACTATGACTTCCAGAAAGCACAGTCATAGGAAAGCAGGAAAAGAAGCCAGTTAACTCCTTTCCAAGGGGAGGAAATACAGAGATCTGTAGAGCTGTGTTCATAAGGTGCATGTCCCAGAATTCTTCCTGGAAAAGTCTAGGAGAACAGCTACATAGCTCAGTGGTTGAGGTCTCCGGCTGCAGAGTCAGAGGTCAGGAGTTGGATTCCCCCACTGTCTGGGCTTGACGATCTATAGAGTTCCGTCCAGTTTGGCCATTCTAAGGTGGTAATGAATTCTGGGAATTGTAGTCCTTGAGGATGAAAGAATCCATGCCCGAGACACCAAGGACTCAGGAGATAGAGTAGAGCTGCATTTTTAGAGCAGGACCCTGGAGAGCTCCATGTAGATCATTTGGCCCAAGAAAACTTGAGTGAGACTTTCCACCCCACTAAATCTTCCTTCCAAGGTTTCTCCTCTTTTTTTC
Organism: Phrynocephalus versicolor; assembly: GCA_023846285.1. Classification (NCBI taxonomy): domain Eukaryota; kingdom Metazoa; phylum Chordata; class Lepidosauria; order Squamata; family Agamidae; genus Phrynocephalus; species Phrynocephalus versicolor. Next base: position 3,948,989 of record JAHTLZ010003423.1, on the reverse strand, counting down.
TCCAAAGGACCTTGTAGATTCAGCATTCCTCTAAGCAACTGTACCCATCCAGCTCTGGAGACCATCCTTTAAGAAGGAGGTCAGTAAACTGGAGCAAGATTTGGGTAGAGCAACGAGGATGATCAGGAGACTGGAAACCAAACTCAGGGAGGAAAGACTGAAGAACTGGGCACCTTGAGCCTTGGAAAAAGAAGACTGAGGGGAGATAGCACTTCCCAGGCACTTAAAAGGTAGTCACACGAAGGGAGAGTGGGATCTATTCTCATTTTTTTTTGCATTATTTTTATCAATTCTTCAAAGAATACAATACATAATACATATACACACATTCACAATTATTATACTTAAATGTCCATCACCCCTCCTCCCCAACCCCTGGAACCGAAGAACAACCAGTTTTTCAACCTTCCATACAAACACTATGTCGTACCATACACACCGCCTATACAACTATGGCTTCCGCTATTTCAGTGGCGGCGAACCTTTGGCACTCCAGATGTTTTGGACCACAACTCCCAAAGTCCTTTGTTATTGGCAATATGGGCTTAGAATTCTGGGAGTTGTGGTCCAAAACATCTGGAGTGCCGAATGTTCACCACCACTGCCCTATTTAAACTGTTTTACATTTATCCCATCTTTCTTTGGGTACCATATCTTCTTTTACCCATTTGAAATAACCATACTGCTTTTCCATCCCTTGGTTCCCCAGTCGTCCCTTTCTGGATCTATTCCCAATTATCCCAGAGGGCAGAACATGTAGTAGTGGGCTCAAGCGAGAGGGGACCAGATATCCACTGAAAACTAGGGGGAAAACATCTTAACTGTTAGAGCAGTACAACGATGGAATGGATTACCTTAGGAAGTAGTGAATGCTCCAAAACTAGAGGCACTCAAGAGGGGGGGAAATGGACAGAGCTGCTTTGATCTGGATTCCTGTATTGAACAAGAGATTGGGCTCAAAAGCCTTATAGGGCCTTTCCAACTGAATTATCCTAGAATTTGATGATTCCTTGCCTTCTGCCTCATCGATACTAGAATTTCTCGTTTCCATTTTCGTTTTTTGTTTCGTTATGCAATGAAACGACAAACGAATTTTGTCTCTGTCTCTAAAATGAAACGAAACGAACAGAAACACCAGAAATTTTGTCGTGCGTTTCGTTTCCGTTACTGCAATATGAGTGAATTGCTTAAAATGCTAAAAAAAAATCACACAAAAAAGAAATTAATGGTAACTAAATGGTAATGAAATGAACGAAAACGAAAATGATTTTTTTGCAAAAATTCACGAAAATGGAAACGAAACGAAACGGACCCTCCAAACGACAAACGAAATGCCGTTTTCTTGATTCGTGCCCATCTCTAATTGATACTGTTTATGGGGTCATAATCGGATGAGTCCTACTTCCAAACCTAAATCTCCTTAAAGCTGCCTTGCACTGGGCTCGCCTTCCCTGCCAATGGCCTCCAAGCATGGCAGGGAAACATACATCTCATTGATCCACATTAGCTCAATCTCCTCTATTTGCCTCCTTTTTGCTTTCCAGATTTCATCCACAGATTGAGAAAGCATTGGAATTAGCAATGCCGAGTCGATTATGCTTAAATGCACTTTCACAGCAGGGCCAAGAGAACATTAGTGCTAATCAAAAACACTACATCAACAGGAATTCCCCAGAAGATTTTGTGCTCTTTCTCCCCCCCATCTCCCTAAAAAATGGGAATGTTCTTTCTCGACGAACATCAGAAAAGTATTTAGAACACACTCAGAAGCATGAGCTGTGAAAATGTGATAAAATAACTCATTTCCTCTTCGAAGTGGGGAGCGAAAGACCCTGGCTCTCCAGGAGAGAGATTAGAATTGACCCAAAGATTTGCATTAAAGCTAATAGCTATCAAAGCCAGTTGGGGGGCAATGATGCTTGTTCATAATGATGCCATCTAGTTGGTTGCGAGACCCTAATCTTTGAGCTCATGGGACCATGCTATATTTCTGGTTCTCACATCAGCCTTAATCTTCATGTCGTGTTGATAACTGCATCTCTTGGCTCAACACAAGGTTGAACAACCATACAACTGGAAAGTGCCTCAAAGAAGATCTCCTGTCACAGGGAGGAGTGGTAGAATGTTCAGTGGCAGAAGGCTCCAAGGTCCATCTCCAGCATCTCCAGGTCTCAGCTGGAAGGAAAATCCTACCAGAAACTCTGCAGAGATGCCCCTAATTGGTCCTGATTAGAGGTGGGCACAAAACAGAAAACCCATGGTTCAGGTTCGTCTGTTTCGGGCCCACCCTTCGTTCGGTTCGGGTTCAGGTTCGTATGAATTTTTTAAAAAATTGTACAAGCCTGAACTGATCTGAACCAGTTCAGGTTCGACTTACCGGGTGGCGGCAGCGGCCACGGTGGATCCCCCCCCCCCCCAAAAAGCTGGATATGGTTTGTTTATTTGTTGTTGTTTTTTTGGCTGGCCTGCAGGCCGGTTCCACAGCCTGTGGGCTAGATTCGGTGCTTGTGGGCCGGTACCGTGGGCTGTGGGCTGGATCTTTTTTTTAAATTTATTTTATTGTATTTTTATTGCATTTTTGTTTTTTGTACTGCTGACCACGTGGCCACCTACCAGCTATACCATGGCCGGTCAGCTTTTTTTTTCCTGGATGCCCCCTTCCTGGAAACAGGAGGACCCACCGGACCAGATAGTGGGACCGCCTCAGTGTCAACATTTAAACTAAGCTATTTGGTAGAGAATAAATAGCACTTAGAACTGGGCGAAGATATATATCAGTGGAGACTTTGGAGTAGTGGAAGATAAGTTTTGCACATTCCTACTAGCTGATTTGGATCCGGGATCTTAGAAGTAACTAATTGCAAATTAGTTAACTTGTAATTGATTCCTTTGTGTTGTAACTAAAACATAACTGAGTTACACAAAGGTTGGAAGGCTAACTTCAGTTCTTTTGAAACCCCTATTAAGAGCTGCTCTAACTCAGAGGGTCCAGAACACAGAGACACATTTGTAAAACTATCTATCCAGGTTCTGAGGCGTGTTTTTATTTTATTTTTCCTTACCCCTTCCGTTCTCCTTGTTGCCAAAGCTTCCAATGAACAACTGTTAATTTGTATACTGAATTAAATATCCTTTAAGTGCCTCCCTTAAGAACTTCCAGGCAAATTTAAGAGCCGTCAACAAACAAACAACCCTTATAAAAGCCACACGGGCACTATTTGCATCTATTTGCACTTCTCAATTTCAGATTTAAATTAAAGGTGGCAATGTCCCTTGTGAGGACCTCAGAGCCACCTGGTTGCCAAGCCAAATATGGGGGAATGTGCTGACAGTTACCACTTCACAAACATCAGGATGATTAAGCTCAGAGGCTGAAGATGTTGATTTTAAAGAGAGCAAGAGAGAGAGGAGAAGGAGATTAGCGAATTTTCTTAATTTATCCTGGTAGAACATTTAAACCTGCGTGGGCTAGCATGCTGTTTCATTCGAGAACTTCCCCATTGGGAACATGTAGGAATAATGTATATTTTTTCCCTCTCCCCCTACAGGGGATGCTTGAAAGAAGCATGACTTAAATCCAAGTCTTGCCTTCAAGAAAGACTGGCCAGTCTTGGTTGTGTAGGCAATGTGCTCAGCACAACAGGCACTCAGCTCCGTCAAAGTATTAAAATAAAGAAGAAACTAAATATCTAGAAATCAGACTCGGAGCTTGGAAACATGGCTGTCTTTGGAGGACAAGAGCCTGAAATATCCAACCTGCGTGGCCATGTCGGCTGTTGGATTCTGGGAACTCTTTCGCCAGAAAGGCATAATTTGCAAGGACTTGTCAGAGAATGTGTCCAATTTGGGATGGGCACAAAATGGAAAAATAGAGTTTCATTTAGTTTAGTTTTGTTTTGTTTCTACTAGCAGATTCATTTTGTTTCATTTTTAAATGAAATTTTGTAAAAAAAAATTGTATCAAAACAAAACAATAACGAAATTATTCGTAACTCTATAAAATGGCTCCCCTGGGCCCTAGAGGCACCAAACTTGGTGGGTAGCTTTTTAAAAAGGAGCCATTTGTTTCATTTTCAAAGGGAAAAACAACCTTTTTGTTTTGTTTTGTAACAAAATGCTGTTTCGTAACAAAATGCTATTTCAAAACAGCACTGTAACGAAATTTGTAATGAAATTCTGTTTTGTAAATGCTTACAAAATGACAAAACAGTGTGTCATTTTTTTTGAAAGGTGCCCATCTCTAATCTGCATCCCAAAGAGGATCAGCATGAATCAAAACTGGTTTGACAACGCAGGACGATTCTTATATAAAAATATTTTTGAAGAACCGGGCATGGTTTCTGCTTCGGGTTGCTAAATGCTTTCTGCAGACAGGGACCTTTTCCACATACAATTGAACGGGTGGTTCCGCAGTTCTTAATCCCTCTCAGTTTTTGTGTTTCAAGACTCCAAACCAATGTGTTTTTCGACATGCGCTTGTACAGGCTTTCAGCTCTTCAGTTGCAAGGTTCAGCTAGGATCGCTTAACGAGAGCTAGGTAAAGGTGAAACAAACTGACCAGGCAAAGAGTGGAGGAAAGGAGGAGGGGGATGAAAAAAGTAGTAGTAGTAGTAGTAGTAGTAGTAGTAGTAGTAGTAGTAGTAGTAGTAGTAGTAGTAGTAGTAGTAGTAGTA
>JAHTLZ010003423.1:3921269-3939319 GCA_023846285.1 Phrynocephalus versicolor | reverse complement strand
AAGGTTTGCTGAGGTGTCAGGAGGGGGTTAAAAACCTCTCTTTGGAAATGCAGCCAGCAGGAGCAGCCCAAGGTCAGTTTACTGAGGCGTCTGCATTTTGCGGTTTTTCCTTTATTGCAGGTGGATCAGGCATCCAACTCCCGCAATAAACGAGGGAGTACTGTAATAGTACTGTAATAGTACTGTAATGCTGTTGGGGGAGATAAGGAGGTCCTACTGTATTCATTCAACATCTTTTTCCCAAAAATGATCCAAAACAACTTATAATAACTAAAAGAAACAAGTACAGTGGTACCACAACTTACAAATTTAATCCATTCCGAATGCATGCTCTTAAGTCTAACTACTCTTAAGTCGGGTACCTATCTTAAAAATAGAAAAATAAGTTAAAAAGAAAAAATGAAGCAAAATATTTGTAAATCAAGCAGACCATATCTAAAATTTGTAAAGCAAAAGTTAAAACGCCAACAGTTTTCCACTCTTAAGTCAAATTGCTCTTAAGTCGAGCTGCTCTTAAGTTGGGGTACCACTGTAGTGTTAATGAATGTACCCTGCGATTAAGATCGAGCCAGGGGGGGCTTTTGAAAGAGCCATCCCTCAAGGAGGTGAGAGGGATGGCTTGTAGACAAAGGGCCTTCTCGGCAGCTGCTCCCAAGTTATGGAATGCCCTCCCTATTGAGATCCGCCTGGCACCAACACTGATTACATTTCGGCACCAGGTAAAAACCTTCCTGTTCCAGAAGGTTTTTAATTGATACAATATAGATTGTGGGTCCGCTGATGACAATTTTAGGATAATGATTTTAAAGAAGGTTTTTATTACTGTTTGATGATTTACTGATATTTTATTTATAACTATTTTAAATTGTTTTAATTCTTTGATTGTAAGCCGCCCAGAGACCTTTGGGTAGTGGGCGGCATATAAGTTGAATAAATAAATAAAATAAATAAATTAATTAAAAGCAACAAGAAATATTCAATTCTCTGTGAATTTGGGAACGGAAGAGTGCAAGTGGACTGGAATGCCCATAAGGATGGATGAGTGTTGACCTTAGAGCAATCCTCCAACACCAGATTGAGGCTGGCATGTCCCATTTTGTGTGATGTCTCCCTTGGCTCATTGCGAATGGAGCAGCAGCACTCCCAGGGTTGGTCTTCAGAGTTCACGCTTCGTGTCCTTGGTCGTGACCTTCCTGATTTTGTTTTAAGTTACCTCTCCAAGACTTTTCATCGCAGTATTTAACCTTAAGGGGTGGGGTGGGGGGATAAAGACATACCTCCATGGAAAATGCAGGAAGCCTTCCAATTACTTCTTAATTGGCATTTCCATTGAATTACACCTCCCTTGCATTGGCTTCCTCTTCATATCATTTTCTTTTTATAGGTTCCTGTTTCAATCGGGTAGATCAAGGAAAGGTCAAGCTTCCTTCAAGTTTCCTTCTGCTTCTCGCCGGCAGCACGGGAACTCAACTGATTTCTTCCAGTCATCGCAGGGGAAAAGGGTAAGGAAATGTTTTGGGCATTCTCTTTCCTCTTTTTTAAACTTTTTTTTGGTGGGTGGGTTCGTTATAGAGAGGAAGCTGTCTGCTATTGGAGGAATTAGTCAAATTCCTTGTCCGATGAGCAAGGCCATTAAAAATGCATTATCTGTTTGGAAAGCTTAAAGGCCGGTGTCTTTCAAATATTATTGTAAACTTTTACTGCGGAAAAGTATCCCCAGAGTCTTTCATGAGGTCTAATCCTACTCCAGCTACCTAAGCCGTTCTACATCTGGGGTGGCCTTTCCATGTAATGCCGGGGGGAAGCTCAAATGCTAACTAACCCATGAAATGTCACATCGGCATCGGTATGGAGCGCCATCCATTGCTCTCGTCTTCCACTGGATGTCTCTTCGATATCTTTCCAAACCAATCTCCCTCAACATAATGGGAAAGAAATCAGCATAAAAGGGGGGAAAATAAAATTAAGGCTGAAATCCTATTGTGCTTGGTGTCGCATGGAGTGTGATCTTCAGGTCAGATGGGCGGTACATACATTGAATGAATGAATGAATGAATGAATCATAGAATCATTGAATCATAGAGTTGGAAGATACCTTAATCGCCATTCAGTCCAACCCCCTGCCATGCAGGAACCCCCATCAAAGTACTCCCAACAGATGGCCACCCAGACTCTGCTTTTCAACTGCTGCTGCTCCTTTGAGTTACACAAGCATAGTTACACAGTGTGGGCTATCAGATAGAGTGGCGGAGTAGAACTTCTTAGACCTGGGTTCAAACCCTTGCTCATTCATTGAAAGTCAGTGGGACAGAGGAAGGTTAAAATGGGTAAAAGTGCTCCTTAAATATCTCATCTTGAAAATCTTATTGGGGTTATTATCAGTCCGCTCTGACTTGACAACACATAACTCGTACACCTACACAATCCCTGCCTTAAGAGGCAGCTGGACTTGATGGTCTTATAGGATCTTCCCAACAAAATTGTTCTGAGACTCTAGTTTGGTCTGGACCTGACACAAACCTGTCCAAATCAAATTGAATTGGTTTCAAATCTACAATTTTTTTTTAAAAGTGCTCAAGTTTTTGTTCAAATCCTACCCTAAAAAGGGACGCTGTCTGACAATTGCCATCCTGTTACTTTGGCGTGGTAGCAAATAAATAAATAAAAATTAAAGAGGCATAAAAGTAAGTCTATCAACCTGTGAAAGAACTGGTGGGTGATTAATCACTTCCATTTAAGTGGTGAATTAATTAAACCGAAACGGGCAGATTGCCAAAGGCTCATTATGGAGGCCTTCTAGGGATTCTTGAAGGGAAAAAAAAACAACACGAAGGAACTTCTAAACTTAACCAACCACAGCTGCCGTGTCCTCATTAGAAGGAAAAGCAGAGGCATGGTCAAGGGCTCCTAGAAACAATCTTTCTAATGAGGCCCTCAAGCCTACTGCTCTGGCATTTAGTAGAACCACCTTCCAGTCTGGATTTGACACCATATTTAATGCTGTTCATTTCCTATTACCCTCATGCTACCTTATACCAGAAAAAATGCACTGGAATATAATTCTGAAAGGGATCAGTAGGTATTTTGGTAGGTTGGTTGGTTACTTCTTCAGTTTTTTAGCGTCTGGATCCCACCTTTCTTTTAAAAGAAGGAATGGAGTACAGGAGAGTGACCAAGGAATTTGTGAGCAATGAGGAGATGGGTTCCTCTGCTAGTGGGAATCGAAGTCTACTGGATAGCTCAGTGGTTTGGGCATCCCGAGTTTGGGAGTTCAATTCTCCACTGGGCCTCCTTGACAGGAGCTTGACTCCATGATCCATAGGGTCCCTTCAAAGTCTGCAGTTTGATGATGATGAGTCAAAATGGTCTCTCTTCTCTCTGACACGCTAAGCAAGAACTCCGTTTTTTTTTTAAAAAAGCTGGAAAACATGGTCTTTGGTGCCTGACAATCCATCCAAGGCTAGACCTCATAGGGTGACAGCGTGGTCCTTTCTAATTTAGTATGGTCAACAGGTGGATGACCAAGGCCTCCCAATACCATGATTGGAGACGAAAGTAGAGCCTCCTTCCCATGCATCTCTTAAAGAAGGTGGGGAGAAAGAGAACACTGCTAGATGACAGACAAAAGAGTTGAAAGACAGTTATAGGGAAGGGATCTTGTCATAGAATCATAGAATCATAGAATCATAGAATCATAGAGTTGGAAGAAACCTCAAGGGCCACCCAGTCCAACCCCCTGCCATGCAGGAACCCCTAATACAGTATTTCCGACAGATGACCATCCAGCCTCCACTTAAAAACCTCCAAAGAAGGAGACTCCACCACTCTCCTTTGTGACAGCATCTTCCACTGCCGAACAGCTCTAACTGTCATGAAGTTCTTCCTAATGTTCAAATGGAATCTCTTTTCCTTTAGTTTGAAACCATTGCCCCGAGTCCTAGTCTCTGAAGAAATGGAAAACAAACCTGTTCCCTCTTCAATATGATACCCTTTCAAATATTTAAACATAGCTATCATATCCACCCTTAGCCTCCTTTTTGACAGGCTAAACATTCGCAGTTCCCTAAGCCGTTCCTCATAAGGCATTTTCTCCAGACCCTCAACCATCCTGGTCACCCTCCTCTGCACCCGCTCGAGGTGGTCAACATCCTTTTAAAATGGAGTTGCACAGAACTGGACACAGGACTCCAGGTGGGGTCTGACAAGAGCAGAATAGAGTGAGACTATCACTTCCCTTGATCTAGACACTATGGTTCTGCTGATGCAACCAAGAATCACATTGGCTTTCCTGGGGCAACCTCCATTGGAGTGGGGTCTCCCAACCTAGGATCCCCAAATATTCTTGGCTGGCAGCTCCCAGAAATCCTGGCTAGCACAGCTAGTGGTCTAGGCCTCTGGGAGTTTTAATCCAAGAACATCTGGGGAGCCAAAGATGAGAAACAGAAGATAAATGCTAAATGGGTGTAGTCTATAGGTTATCATAGCATAAAGTAAGGCAGGTTCATTAAGCTGTGATATATCCCTTTGGGGACATTGTTGGGATAGACTGATTGATTTACCCCTATGAATTGTGCTACCCCACCTCTGACCTGAGCAGGGCCCTGAGCAGAAACAAATGTTCTGTACCCCATGCCTAGATCCTAGGTCAGCCTCTTGCAGCCACCAAGCTCATTGTGGCCACAAGTCCCAACAAAACTGCTTCCGTTTCACTCCTCAAAACAGAACCATGTTGATTAATCAAATCAGTTTTCGCATAGAACACCATTCTTTCTTTTCTTCTAAAAAGAACCGAAAGAGACTTGAAATTGGTCAAACCTCCCTCTTCGTAGCATGCCCAACCTTTAGGAGACATGGTGGGTTGTTTTGGGTTGTTGTGTTTCTGCATTGGTTGTCAGCAGCCATCCTCCACAAAATGGTGGCGGCCAGGGTGGTGGTGGTGGTGGATTAAATAAGTTGCAAAATTTTGGCCCAGTATCCCCGCACCGGCCAATAACCATATTTCCTGAGTGATTCTTTGGCAGTCCGAACTGGTTTCTATAACAACTCAGCAACACAGTAGGCAAATAAAACATAACATGCTCCTTAAACTATCTCTTGAAATTCCCGTAAAGTCACAGGTTCAAATCCCCCAAGGGATCCCCGAGCGATCCACCTGTTAAAATATATATCTGTATATTTTTTTCAAACAGCCAAATATTAAAGTTGCGTATTAAAAGTCGTAAATATTGGGGAAAGCAGGGCGGGCTGGGGTGGGGGAAGTCTATGCATTCTGCTTCAAGCATGCTTTAATACACTCCCAATTTTTCTTTTTAAATACAGCCCGGCTCTCGAGGGGCCGCGAGGCAGCCAAAAAAGCGAACACTTAAAGATGAATTTAACTGAGCAAGGAAATAAACTCCAGCTTGGCTTGCTTAAGCCAGGCAATGTTTTCATCTGAGAGCAGTCTGATTTAAGTGGAGGAGGGTGGGAGAGAGGACAAGTTTTGTTTGAAAGAATAGGGCAAAAAACATCAGCTCAGGGAGGTCATAGAATCATAGAATCATAGAATCATAGAATCATAGAATCATAGAGTTGGAAGAGACCTCAAGGGCCATCTAGTCCAACCCCCTGCCATGCAGGAACCCCATCACAATATATCCAACAGATGGCCATCCAGCCTCTGTTTAAAAAACTCCAAAGAAGGAGACTCAACCACCCTCCGTGGCAGCATATTCCACTGCCAAATAGCTCTAACTGTCATGAAGTCCTTCCTAATGTTCAAATGGAATCTCTTTTCCTGTAGTTTGAAACCATTGCCCCAAGTCCTAGTCTCTGAAGCCATGGAAAACAAACCTGTTCCCTCTTCAATATGACATCCTTTCAAATATTTAAACATAGCTATCATATCCCCTCTCAGTCTTCTTTTAGAGCGGCTAAACATTCCCAGTTCCCTAAGTCGTTCCTCATAAGACATTTCCTCCAGACCCTCAACCATCCTGGTCGCCCTCCTCTGCACCCGCTCGAGGTCTTTGCTGTCAGGATTCGGCTGGAACCGCCTTTCATGGGGAATGCCAGAGAGTCCTTTGAAAATTGTTCCAGTGACATTGGTCACTCGCTAGCCACGCAGATACGCCTGGTGGAATCAGCAGCTGGATTTAGGGGAAGATGTTCTCTAGAATTGCCGCTGCCCTATTTTCTCACTATTTCCCATTATAGAATCATCTCAATGGTATAGGGCATTGTGTTTAAAGATGGACACGAAATGAATTTTTTTGTTTTGTTATTTGTTTCATTACATAACGAAACGAATAGCAACCCTAGGGGCAAATTTAACACGAAATGAACCAAACTGAGAAAAAAAATCGGTTAGATTCGTTTCATTAATGGGGGGCGGAGATGTCTCCTACCTGGTGCTGGTCCAGAGGTCCTTTCGCGCCGAGCTGCACGGAGGGAGCACGCACCTCATCGGTAACATCGAGGGACGCGGCAGGCTTGAGCCTCAGCCCAGCCCCAGGAGGAGAGATAAGCAGGCCGAGTTTAGGCAGCCAGAGCTGTGTGGCTCCGACGCCGCTCCCCCTCTTTATTCCTCCCATGCCTATTCATAGGTACCCCCCATTCTGTCCGGGCCCCAGGGGCCGCGCAGTGGCCACTGAGAAAAAAGCGGTAAAAATGAATAACGAATTAACGAAACAATGAAATGATTTTTTTGCAAAAATTTGCAAAAAAATGAAACAAAATGAACCAAACTCCTTAATGAAATGAAACGAAATGCTATTTTTTCGATTAATCAGTGGAACCGTCTGCCTGAAGAAGCAGCCAGCTCTACGTTCTTAGAAACATTGGTCTTTTTTAAACCTGGAGTGCTTGGTTGAGGCAGTCGCTTCTCTTTTCTTGGCCCAGAAGCTAAACGTGCATCTCTCTATGCCCGACCTTGTAAGCCTCACACTGTGAGGTGAACAACCCTAGATTTCCCTTTAAGGTGTTCTCTCTACAAATCTACAAACCCATGGCTCTAATTTGGAAACAAACCAGAGAAACCCAGGGAGCAGAAGTGGAGGTGGGTGGACTGGAGGGATCTGGAGACCTAGAAGTTTGAACCCTTGCCTAGAAATGGGCCAGCAAGCAACAGGGTTGATTTGAGACTAGTCAGATGCCTCTTATCCAGTGGGCCCCATTGGGTCAAGCCTCCATATGCTCCCAAATGGCCACCCCAGGTGTGCTTGTGATGTAAACTGGATGTTAGCAGATTGTGGCTCAGAACTGCAGCCAGGTTGCCTCTACTCAGAAAGAGCTGAACAACATGAATGCTTAGACTGATGGGTTAGCTCATGGTAGGTAGGAAATAGAAAGCTGTGTCCTTTTATCCTGGTGTTCTGTGATAGAGTTGACCAGTAGGTGGGGTCCCAAACCTATTTTACTGAAAGTCTTTGGGACTTTTCCTCCCCCCCTGACTATATGTTGCTCTCTCTCTCTCTCTCTCTCTCTCTCTCTAATATACCCAAGCTGGCCACATCTGGAAATGTTTGATTTGATATAGTGTCATTTTACACTGCAAAAATGAGCGTAAGCGGTTTCTTAACCCACCAAGTGAGAAATGTGATCTGGGTTTTACTATCGACCCTTTAAATAAAAACCAGAGGGCTTTATTAAACCATTATCTATCAAGGATATAGTGGGGAGAGTTAGAAAGCTCTCAGGATCGTAATCAATATTGAAACTGACACTTATCTGTCTACTGTCTGGATCGGACAGCATGTTTTGTTTGGGAAAGGGAAAAAAAATACAGATCTTCACTATTCTCTTGAAATTTATTTGTGGCTGTGGCAGACACCAAAAAGATCTTGCAGCCCGGTCTGATCATTTGGTATTAATCTTTGAAGTAGAGATGGGCACGAATTAAAAAATGGCATTTCGTTTGTCGTTTGTCGTTTGGAGGGTCCGTTTCGGTTCGTTTCCGCTTTTCATGAATTTTTGCAAAAAAAATCGTTTTTGTTTTCCTTCATTTCGTTACCATTTCGTTACCATTTATTTCAATTTTTTGTGATTTTTTAAGGATTTTAAGCAATTCACTCATATTGCAGTAACAGAAACGAAACACACGACAAAATTTCCAGTGTTTTTGTTCATTTCGTTTCTTTTTAGAGACAAAATTTGTTTGTCGTTTCATTAGCTAACAAAACAAAAAACAAAAACGGAAATGAAAAATTGTTCATTTCATGCCCATCTCTACTTTGAAGTATACAACTTAGGCTTTGCCATTTCTTGAGATTAAGGAGTAGTTGCATCTTTGCTCCCAATGCCCCAAAATATATACTGTGAGTTACTGGCAACATAGTCACGCGCAAATGTGCTTCTGTGGACCTGTATGGGAAAAGCTCATCTTTGTTGGGGAAATAAGTTACCATGCTATAAAATGCTTGTGTTGTTTAAAGCAAAACAAAAAATGATGGGTGGGGAGAAAAATGCATCGAAACCTGTTGTGTTGGGGGTTTATTTCAAATAAATTAGATTGTTATATGTATCCATGTTTATGCTTGTGTTTGGGATGATGGATGGATGTGGAAACAGGAAAGAACAAGCCTATTAATCAGTGGCTCCCAACCGGTGGGTCCCCAGATGTTTCTGGACTGCGACTCCCAGAAATCCTGGCCAGCTCAACTAGCGATGAAGACTTCTGGGAGTTGCAGTCCAGGAACATCTGGGGACCCACCGGTTGAGAACCACACCTATTAATGAAAAAAAAAGAAGATACTTACAGACTGGAAGATGACAGCTCAGGGGGTTAGGCATCTGGGTGCAGAGCCAAATTAACAGGGCTCATTAACAGGGACTTGATGATATATAGGATCCCTTGCTGTTCCTATGATTATAGCTCATTGTGATAACAAATGTAGGCCAAATCAGCTGACAGGCGCATCTAAGGCCATCTGATTTAGCTATCTTGCTAAATACTGGTTGGAATCCTGTTGCTGAAACTTACTCCACATAATGTGCAATGATGACATCAGCAGCAGTGATTTCTCCCCCACAAATTAAACCTTTCCAACTCCTTACTCAAAGTGGTTCCTGTGTAATCCTTTTCATCCTTCGCAAACCCTTAGATCCCCAGATGTTTTTGGACTCAAACTCCCAGAAGCCTTCACTCAGAACTGTGCTATCCAGAATTTCTGGGAGTTGTAGTCCAAGCACATCTGGGGACTTACCAAGGTTGGGAACCATCCATCTAGTGAGCGACACGTCTTCTGACCAGCAGTAGCAGCTACTAACATAACGCTAGATTTCCAAAAACTCCCAGAGGGAGACAACCTGCTAATTGGACGGTGAGAGTTTATTATTATTATCATTAAAGCAGTCTCTCGAGCTGAATGGAGTGTAGAATATCAACCACATCAACGGTAAGAATTATGGCCAAAAAAAAAAAAAAAAGGTGGGGGATTTTGGTGGGAGAGAGGCCAAATGTTATATGCTTTTCTGTCCTGATGTTGCAATTCCAAGTTCATATTACTCCAGCTGTATTAAAGTGCATCGCTCCCAATAAAAATATGATACACCCCAAAGCTCCTGATACAATTTTTACTTTTTAGTAATTGCCGAGTCGGGATTTCTCATTACATCAGTACTGAGCTTAAAAGGTTTGTTCTCTGGACAACTATTTCTGGATCTCCCAGCCATCTTTTTACAAGGTATTTTTTTCTCACACACACATTTTAAGGTGTTGCAGAACTTTTTTCACCTGACTGACAGGTTAGGCAATTTTTCGTGCTCTTTGTGTTCATTTTTAAACTGAAGATGCCCATTGCAAAATGTGCAGATGTGTAAAGACTAGTGGCTCATTGATATCCATGTTTGAGTTTTGGAAATTAAATTTGTCTGGGAGCCAAGATGATATACACGGTTATTTACTAGGACCTTTGGGGAGGGAATTAGTAGTAGGATGGGAGGTGTCTTTATTTTTATTGAGTTTTTCAATATGCACATATAGGTGATTGAGCAGTTCGGGGAGTTGGATGTCTGTGAAGATTCTCAGTCATCCAGGTGAGTTTATCTAGAAGTTGAGTCACAGTCACTGGACTTCTTTTATTGTGAAGTCAAAATTGTTTTGCTACTCATCTGAGCACCTTCAGGGCATTAGGTAAAGGCTACGATTTCAATTCCTTACTAAGCTTCCGAGGTGGCGAACCAGTCTATGTAACCTATGTAACTCCCAATCGTTGGCTCTGCAGCCAACTCACTAAACTGTCCAGCAGTTTGGTGAAGGCTTCACAAAACTGCTGGACAGTTTAGTGAGTTGGCTGCAGAGCCAACGATTGGGAGTTTGATTCTCCACTGATCCCTGGGAAAAGATCCAGCCTTGGTGGCCTCATGCAAGCTGCAATTACCCAGTGACACCAAGGGAAAAAGATGTGAAGCACTTCTGAGCACTCTATACCTAGAAAACTCTGAAATTATTATTGCAATGTCAATTATCTAGACATTTCATCAGTCTATTGCTATATGCCTGGCATGTTATGTTCAAAGCGTCAGTTTGGATAGGGAAATCCCACATGCTCTCGATTTCATCATTGTCGTCATCATCATCATCACGATCATCAAGCTTTAAATTTGTTTTAATGCTTTTCATTTTTTTTTTTTTTTAGAATTGAATGTTTTCATATATTTTTCTTGCTGGACTTCACAGGGAAGTTGCAAGTCACAGGGCAGAATATAAATGTCGCAAATGCATTAATGCAATAAACTAGATGGCCAACTAATGAAACGGAAATTAAAAATCAGTGGATCTTTGCTTTGCACTCCACGTGCTAGCTTTCTAAATGTGAATTAAGCTAAATATGAACCAAACCAGGGTCTCCAGTTTCTTTCTTATGACAATCTCCAGTTCAGAAATTCTATTTCTAAAAAAATGAGGAAAAGGAAACTCAGAAAGAGGGGTGGACCCTCTGCCTTCTACCGAACTCTGGATACCTCACCCCTGTTTCACAACACCTAGCTCTTCCATGCAGCCATCATGACCTTTCCCAATAGTGGTAAGTGAAATAACATTGGGGCATAATGTAAAATTAGAGGCACGGCAGGTCCTACAACCTAAACCATCACTTTGCTCATTTCAGGTGGGGATTGCGGATACACAGTTGGTGGTACACCACCCTTGATTGGCTGTCAAGTCTTCTCGATATGCCCTGCTGCCTGCACTGGATTGGCCAGGGGGGATTTATATCGCCCTGTCACAGCCAATAGAAACATTGCATTCTTCGAGTCATTGTTTAGTTACAGTGACAGAACCCTGATAGGCTGAAGCAGGGTGATTTATGGGCTTCTGTTGAAGAGTAACTGAGTTTTATCAGAACATAATGATGTGGTACTAATGCTCATTGCCAGCAACTTGGCTGACCAGTTTTCCAAAGGTTGGTGTTTGACCTTGCACGGATTTAAGTAGATCTCATTTGGTTGGGAGGGAAGCTAGAACTTCTGTATTCATCAAAAGCATCAAGAGATACATTTTCGTCTCCAACCAACCCATCCTCAAGAATAAACTTATACTTCAACATGACAAGACGGCCACCGTTTCATCAGCCAAATGGCCCCTGAATCCTCACCCAAGTTTCTCTCCGGGTTTCGGAGAGCTGAAGGACATATGGACAGACTGACCAAGCGGTTTGGATGAGCAGTGAAACGTTTCTATCTCTCAAGAAAAAGAATTCCAGTTGCCATGAGTCAACTTCCAGATGAACTCACCTGGATGACTGAGAATCTTAACAGACAAGCTGCCCAGCAGTTCTATGATCCATAACGCCCCAGCTCTATAGTTCTAAGATTATTATTAATTACCTCCTAATTTTTAAATCGCAAACACCATACAAGCAGAGGCTGGTGACTTTTTATAATTCCAAACATCAGAGGGGCTATCCAAAGTGCTGAGGCCTATGTCCAAAATGAAGCCAATGCACTAGACAGCTCCTTTAAAGTTTGGATGACAATACGGGGCAGATCCAGCACACCTTGCACTGCACCCTGCCTTACTCTGACATACCTATGTTCACTTGTGTCATGTTCTCAGGGTCAATAAATATTTGTGCCCTTTGTCGATTTCCATTGACGACAGATGGGCAAATAAAATTCTTTACAATGAATTTTAGGTGGGGGGGAGGCATCTGTTAGTCTGTGCAAGCTTTTCAAATAAAAATAAAACAAAATAAGAGAAAATATAGACTAGCAGCTATATTTTAATGTGAGCTTTTGTGGGCAAGTCTACTTCCTTTCCTCAGTCCAAACGACAACTGGATTTTGATGCAGATATTAATCTGGGAAGTATGTGTTAGGGCAGTCTATTTAAAAATACACATTAAATCAAATTCTCCACCATGCTTACATTTAGTTCCGGCAGAGACTGTGAAAATTAGCTCACGTCTTTTGCTTTCTACCTTCCTATGAGATCTCATTGCAGATACAACCTTCATTAATAGTCAACTTTTTCTCCTCCAGGTGAGCTACAGGCTCCATGCTTGAACCATCAAATTACTGTAATTAAAAGAAGGTGCTTTCGCTCTCCTGGCAAAGGAACAAATTTCCCCCCAAGGGTTTAAGGAGAGTGTGTGGAGGGCAGCTGTGCTTTTGAAAAATTAGCAACCTAAAACACAAAAGACCAAGGTCTGGAAAAAGACAGGGCAAATGGCAGATTCCATCATAGCATTAAGGGTGTGCATTTAGATGATTGTTCACAACATATGCCCCCAAGAGGGTAAATAGTCTCATGAAATGTTTTAAATCAGGGGTTGACAACACCACCAGCAGCAAAGAACAACCACCAGCACAACAACTGTCTTACAAGCGCAGGGCTGGCAGTGACTCTAGCGACCATGTCAAGGAGCCATGGGGTACTGAACTCCTAAACTCTGGCTCTACAGCCAACCATGGCTCTACCTCAACCATGGAGTTATCCAGCTGTTCTCTGATCTAGCCTGAGACTCAAACCACGGAGCCATTCTCAGACCGCATGGCTATGTAATTCTTGGTCTTCAGAACCTTAGTAGTAGGTTCTACTACTACGTACAATACTCTAACCAACTTGGCTGAATCCAATGGCTAGTACCAACTTGGATAGACCCATTGAGTCATAAGCCAATGCTTATGTAGATCCCACTGATTCAAACACTTGATTGTATTGGGATTACTCCTTTTTTTTTTTTTTTTGGAGGGGGAATCTCTGAGAGTGATGAAGGTATGGACTAACTAATCCAAAGTATCTTTAATTTTAATCAGTTTAATTTCAAGGTTTTTGTATGGTTTTATGGAAGTTTGGTCAATGCATTGTGTCTCCGTACACCTCAGTTCAACCAAATATTTGGGATTCCAGTACATCCCACCTGAGTAACTGGGATTGCAACTCACGACTGTAAGAGTGATACATTTATTTGTTAATTGTTCATTTAAAATATGTAGGGGCCTCCTTTCTCCTAAAAGATCCAAGGCAGCTTGCAGTATTAAAAGAAACAATGTTAAAACAAGGAGCCCCGTGACACAGTGGTTAAATTCATGTACTACAGGTAAAACTGTGCTCACGAATTAGGGTTCTGTCCCAGGTATCAGGGTCATGGTTGACTCAGCCTTCCATCCTTCTGAGGTCAGTAAAATGAGTACCCAGCTTGCTGGGGGGTGGGGGGCAATGTGTAGTCTGCATACTGTAATTAAACTGTAAACTGCCCAGATAGTACTTGAAGTGGTATGGGGCGATATGTAAGCAAAACACTTTGATTTTTATTTTATTTTTTTGCTTTAAAACTGACTAATAAATTATCACAATACAGTGGTACCTGATATAAAGGAATCATTTTGTTCCAAATGAAATTCATTTAAGCAAATTTTCCTTTATACAAATTACTCATAGGAAGGCATTGAAAATGGAGTAATTCCTAATCGCGACCATTTTTATGTTATGCAGATTCACCCCATAGGTGATTCTGTTAAGCAAATTTCCCCTATCTCTGGAATATTTTATGTTGTACAAATTTTATATTACACAAACCATTTGTCATACGAGCGTCCACTGTATTAGGAAACATATTCACTTCCTAATGCATCCTTAGTGAATTTATACATTGAGATCCTTACATAGCCAAGCACTGCGGGTGGAATGAGCCATACATTTCAAGAATATTAAGAGAGTGATCCCTAATTTTGTAGCAATAGCAATCATTTCGTTCCTTTAAATTAAAACAGTTATTTTCTGACACATTCTTGCTTTCAGGTGAGAAAGCCAGAAATATTTCTGTGCATTTTTCACATTTGAGCAATGTCATGCAATTTTCACAGAATATGTTCTATGCAAAAAAAAAAAAAAAAATTTGCACAAAATGCTTCACATTTTTCAAATGCTTGAAATGTTGCAAGTTTTTTAAAAATAGAAAATACAACCAATGTTGTTGATGGAAACAGATGTGGCCTTTCGACTCTCATGCTGGAGCAAAATTTATAATTTTTCGTGAATCCACAGCCCTATATTTGCTTCCACGTGCAATTAGGAGAACCCATGGACAACCTCAGGCCATTAAAAACAAATATGAACATACAAGAATGCCTAATAATAATTAAGACTTTAATAGGGATTTAACTAACGCAGAGATTCTCTGAGACCACTTTGCAAAAGCAGAGAAAACCCACAGAAAGGCAGAAATGTGAGAACGCATGGCCAAAGAGACGGGTTGAGTTTGTGTGAATTTGTGTGTTTTTGTGTGTTTTAAATCCAGTACCCTAGGGTTTTCACGCATTCTGTTTTGACTTCACCTCTTGCTATTTCTAATGTCTCAACTTTTTCCTGGTGCGCTCAGGAAATCACGGACATGCTGCAGGGAGGAGCAACCCGCCAGCCTGGTGTGGATTACAAGCAAAACGCCTGGATAAAGACTGTAAAAATCCAACCCGCCCTGGTGATGTGATCGTATCGGGAGGCAAGTACATCTAAAAAGTTGTTTCCGATTTTCAGACCCCCTTCATCTGGTTTTCATACAGGCCTGGAGAGAGCGTTCATAAAGGATGTTAATCCATGCCAGCACCGCTCAGGAGAAGCACTCCGGTGCTGTTATTGTAGAATTATTGTATTACAGAAATGGATAGAAGCTATTTGGACAAGGTGGCCGTTTCTGAGATCAGCTCCCCTAAAGAGACAGCCATGCTGAGCGAAGGCTGAACTGTTCAGAGGTGAACAGAGGCTGTTTTCCACATGTGGCATCAGCAACGGGATACGTTTGAATCAAATTCACCCCGGGTTTAACCCCATCAAAGTTGAGGAAGTTATGCCATGGATAAAAACAGTCCTAGACTAAATGCTACTAAGCTGTCCTATTCTCTATCATTTCTCCGCTTCCTTCCTCTTCTTAGAAAAGCAATCGTATTGAATCCAGACCAATAGGGTAACCTGTTATTCTGAACTGTGCTATCATATTTATTGGTTTGATGGATTGATTGACTGGCTGCTTGTCTGATTGGTTTCCAGTCGATCATCCCAGAGTGTGGGACACATAAGAATGGGTTAGGGTTAGGGTTAGGGTTAGGGTTACAGTTACTGTTAGGGTTACGGTTAGGGTTAGGGTTACGGTTATGGTTATGGTTACGGTTAAGCTATAGATTAAGGCTAAAGAGTCCCTTCTGGGAAATTGGTGTGGTATAAAAATGCAATAAATAAATAAATAAATAAATAAATAAATAAATAAATAAATAAATAAATATTGGGGGGAGGGGAATTCTAGTATGACAATGGAACCAATGACCTGGAGATGTGGCAAGTGCTCCAACAGTGTTGGCATTCAAGAGAACATTGGACTACCATCTGTTTGATCTGCTTTGATTTGAATACCTGTATTGTGCACAGGATTGGATAGCCCTCCGTCCAACTCCATTATTCCATGATTCTACAATTCCAATTATAGTTTATGTATTTATATTTATTATTTATATTTATTTTTATGTTTGCATACCACGACCGATTTTCCCAGTGGGAACTCTGGGTGGTTTTTGCCAAACAACATGTGAAGTAGTTGGGCACGAACTACCAGTTTGTCAGTTCGTGATGGTTTGTTTTCTCAGCCAAACAGGTATTAGATGCTTTGAAGCCCTGCCTCCTCTTTTGGATGCCCACTTGCTTCCCTGGAATGCCTCCTCCATCCATTGCCTCTGAGTGGGCTTTGAAGCTCTGAACACCGGTTTGGCCAAGAAACGAATGAGCGCAAATGGCCGAACCTGCAGTCTGTGCGCATCTCTACTTGAAAACTGACAACACCAACAATTTGCAGCTGAAAGGATGGGAGTTACAAGTCTTCAATCTAAAGTTGAACAAGTTGTCAAGTTTTCACCACCCTCACTCTAGGGTAAAAAGCTTTCCAATAAATGACGACATAGACTTGCCAAACACCAGCCTATCCTGGCCCCTCGCCGCAGCAGATACTGAGCTTTCATGCAGTATGTCATATGTTTTGGGCAATTATCCACAGAACACTGTGGGAATATTCACTGTGCACATTTTAATTAATGCACACTGCACACGCATTCTTACAGTGGAATAATATGTATCCGGACAATTATTCTGTATGACAGGTGCCCATTACTAAGTGGAACCTGCACCAGTAGGAAAATGAAAGGAAGAAGATATCTGGATAAAAATGAGACCCAAACTCATGTCCATAGTGGGTGTCCAGATCTCTTATTGGACTGATCCCCCCCCACTACAAAACAATGGACTTCATGGGAACACCACGAGAAGGGAAGACTTTCCGGGAAATACAGGAATTGCCAGAAAACTCCCTTCCACAGGAGGTCATGATGGCCTCTGGCTTGGATGCCTTCAAAAGGGGACTGGACAGATTTCTGGAGGAAAAGTCCATCCCAGGTGACAAACCATGAGGGAGAAGTGTCATCTCCAGGCTTAAAACCGGGGCACTTCAAGGGCCAGATGCAGGGGAGTGGGATCAGGAGACAGAGATCTAGTCTCATGCACTCCCAGAGGCATCTGGTGGGGCCGTTGTGAGATACAGGAAGCTGGACTAGATGGGCCTTTGGCCTGATCCAGCAGGGCTCTTCTGATGTTCCTATGTCCTTAAAACCTTGGAGGCATTAGAAAAAGAGGAAGATTGACCATGAGGTGGGTGTACTCAAAAAGAGCTGCACCTCGCCCGATGAGACCTTTCAGAAGTAAACCGTGTCGCTATCAGTCTGAAGTGTTTTAATGACACGTGATAGAACATCACTCAGATTAACAATTCTGCACACATGGAAAGCCTGTACCCCATTGGGCCTTTCCCCGATCCAAGCAAAAATATTCCCAGGCTATGGATTTGGGATGTTCCTGGCCCAACGAAACTGTTGTGTTCTCGTTAATGCCTCCTCCTTGTGTTTGCTCTTATTATTTTCTAAGGAGAGGAGAAACCAAGTCTTTTACTAAATATTTACTTCCAGTCCTTTCATCCTTCCCAGGAGGAAATGTTCATTATGAAGCAAAGGAAATGGGAGAAGGAGAGAGAAGAGAGAAGGCTATAAGCCATTTAAACAGCGATAGATCAAGAAAAGACGCTGCCCAAATGCCAATGCCTCTCGCTAATTTATGGGCTATGTTTTGTCGTGTTTTTCCCCCTTCTTTTCTTTTTAATGTACTCTGCTTGTCTGAACTCTTCCTTCCCCTCAGCCCTCTGCTTCCATAGCATCGGCTGATGGCCTTCATTGTCAGGTGTGTGTGTATATATATATATATACCCCCTAAATGCCTCCTGCATTGCCAGAGTCATCACCTGCCTCCTTTCGCTCCCCGCCACCCCTATGGAGCCCGGTGATTTAATGTTACTGTTCCTTTAACAGCTGCATCACCAGAGTGGTTACGCCGTCATTGTCTCCTGTGTGACCGCGTTTGGGAAAATCCATTACAGGCTTGTCATTAATCTGGGCCTGCTGCCTCTGGCAGTTTCTGACTCTTTCTATTTAATGGGCCTCTGCTTTCCGAGCTCTGGAGACACGCTGTTTCCCTCCCTTGATCAGCTTTGTTTAATTATCAAAATATTTGATGCAGAAAATTGACATTATTTGCAGAGGAT
>JAHTLZ010003423.1:3900059-3910304 GCA_023846285.1 Phrynocephalus versicolor | reverse complement strand
TTCTGGCAGCATCCTGGGCTTTGGTGGAGTGGGGTCCTGTGTCTTGTGAATTCATTTTAGTCTGGCTACGTGTCTGTGGTCTCCCAATGTTTTTTTGGGGTGTGTGTGTATATATATATATACACACACACATATATTCACTAAAACTTCTGCTTTTATCACTTAAGGTGGTCCAGAGCCAATGAGACACCTTGACAAGGAATGGGCAGTGGGGGTAAACACAAAGGTAGACTACTGTAATGTTCTCTACATAGGGCTGCCCTTGAAAACAGTGTGGAAACCTCAATAGGTCAAAAGATGCTCTGACACTGGGAGGTAGCCTTGCATTCACCTAAACAATGAGTGGCTCAGATTGAGAAACCAACTCCTTCTGTTATCTGCTCCTCAAGGGCTGGGATTGGTCTCTTATTGTCACCTTGTGTCTTGAGGTCATGGGTGGGCTAATAGCTGGACTACAGTTCCTGGCCAGCTGCAACAGAGGCTACAAACGCACTGGGCTACTGTTATCCTTGTTTGGCCAATGTGGAAAGGCTCGGAAAACCTTTTCCCCTAGTCTTCTTGCTAGGAGGTGCTTTTGCTCAATGCAGATCTTATTATATATGACAGATGAGCGTGAAAAAAAGACCTTCAGCGCTTCATCTCAGTTATCAGGGAAATGCCTTGGGAATTCGGAGGGTAAAACACAAGGATCAAGCTGCGATTCCAGGCCACTGGCCTCTGATTTTTACAGCCCATCTTTGAAACAGATGCTGGAAATAATGCAAACACAATCTGCCCAAAGAGTTTTCCGGAGTCTATCAGAAAAGGGATGCTGTCCCAGGAGAGAACAGTGAAGGATGCAGTGTCTCCTTTTTGTGTCATCTTTAATGGACTGGAAACAGAAGAATCCACAGCAAAAAGACAGATGAGAACCTCTGTATCTCTCCTGGAGCCATCTCTCTCCCTCGCAGGGTGAAAGAGAAACCTCAGGACCTGTCTACATTAGAGATGGGCACGACTTAGCGAAATTTTCGTTTCTGTTTTCATTTTTCGTTTTCGTTATGTAACGAAACAAAAAATGAAAAACGGTTCAAAAATGGAACGAAAACGGAAACGAAATGACTAATTTTGAGCCGTTTTTCGTTTTTTGTTACTGGAAAAACACTTAATGGAGCTAAATGGGAAGAAATGAAAAAAATTTCGTTTTCGTTTTCGTTTTTTGTTTTCGTTACATAACGAAACGAAAATGAAAAAATTTGAAAATTAGCTCACAAAAACGGAAACGAAACGAAACGGACCCCCTAGACGGAAACGAAAACGAAAACGAAAAAATTTTCTGAGTCGTGCCCATCTCTAGTCTACATCCATTTGGAGAGGCCTTCGCACAAAGCATCGGTTTCCCGAGAAAGGAAGACATCACAGAAGGGTTTAAGATTCTGGGATACACTTGACAATTAGGGGCTGGGCTCTCTGGGCATCTATTCAGGTCCATGTCCTAAGAAAGGGCCCAACAAAGAGCTCACCGATAGTGCCCCCCCACAAAAAAACCCTCCCTGACTGTTCAATCAGTATGACAATGGAACTGACAAGCTTAGGAGGTGGCTGCTGGAGAGGTGTGTGTGTGTGTTGTGTTGTTACAGTCATGACCCACTCTTCATGACCCCATGTCCATGGTGTTTTCTTGGCAGGAATACTGGAGTGGTATCCAAGTGAAACTTTGACAATCACTGGTCAGATTGAATTGATTTACATTCCTGCCTTCAGCTGGGGGGTTGGATTGGATGACCGCACCAAGATGCTAGGATTCTACAAGTGACAAGTGAAAGGTCCACAAAATATGGGCAGTAAAAGGGAAAAAGTGCACTGCTTATATACCACCCCATAGTGCTTAAAACACTTATTTTGGGGGTGGGGGAGGTAAGAGTAATAATGCAGGCTACGCAATACACACTGCTCCCCCGACACTCATTTTAGTGACTTCAGAAGGATGGAAAACTGAGTCAACCTTGAGCCAGCTACCGGGGATTGAACCCTGAGTTGTGAGCCCACTTTTGGCTGCAGTATGGCAGTGCAGCCACTGCTCTATGAGGCTCCTAGAAGCTTCTCCTTGCCTTGCCATTTGGACTCAAAGGGACCATCGGTGCATGCTGCACAATGTTTTGTGGCAGGATTCACACTACACACAATCTATATTGCCTGGGTGTTATCCCTAGAAGACCACACAGTAATAAATGTACATTATGTGAAGACACTCCATATTTTTGGAAAACTTTATGAATACAATGCCCAGAACCCTATTAATTCCTTATATGGGTGTTATGTCCAATGAATAATGATGTAATGAATTATTTTTAACTATATAGTAATGAATTACTATTCGTTACTAGTAATGTAATAGTAAATTACATTATGTAATTTACTTTTACATGAGTAGTAATTCATTGAGTAATGAATTACTATTAACTATAAAGCTCCTAGCCAGTACTGGGCATGCCTGCAAAGAAACAAACTCCTCATCCTGAGTGATCTGTGGTGCCTGCACATAGATGGCCTCTCACACCGTTCACCTGCAGGATAGCTTGAGCATCACATGAGCTGTCCAAGGTGCTGCATGCTGTCTCCCAAATAGGCTGAGCACCTTTAAAAAAATGGCTCCTTTAAAGTTCAGACAAAAACCCGATGCAGATTCACCCTTCGCCACCCCCCAAAGTTACTAGGAGGAAAGGGCCTTTAAGTGCCTTCCACATAAGTGCCTCAGGATGCTCCCTGGCAGTGTGTTTTCTGCAAAGTAACTTTCTGTTGAGCCGCTTGGAACACAATATTTATATATAACAGTTTATTTCAAGGCAAGCATTCACCTGTGGTAATATCAGATCAGGGCTAGGCCTCTCAGTTTCCTTACTCCATAATTCCCCCTAGCAATTTCTATTATGTCAGTTTTTAATACAACTTGTTACAGTTTAGCACCTGATATTCTGATAATTATCTTCCCGAGGTTAATCCTTCTGCTATGCAGGAACGCGACGTGGGAGTCTTCAAACAGTCATTATTTATAGCAGGTTCCTCCTTACAACCCCGAGCAATTGTTATTTATAATTCATGGAGAGAAAGAAGCTAGAGCTGTGATTTCTTGAGCATTATCCATTAGATTCTTCTAAGTTTCCATCTGATAGGGCTGCACTAATTATACTCTGTGGTTTTGATAGACATCTAAGAAGGGGTATTTTTACACACACACACACACACACCAGGTGGAGGTGCCATAAAACACCACACATTCCCAAATGTCAAGGCTAATTTAGAAGTAGCTGCATGGGTAAATAATTCCAATTCGATATTGATTTTTTAAAAATAATAATAATCAGAATTTACTTCTCAAAACTTGCAGATTTCTTCACAGGTTGGCAGAAAAAAGTTGATTTTTTAAAAAAAAGACAACCATGAGAATTAAATAAATCCACTCTTCCTTATTTGGAGGAAGCATCTCGGGAATATCAAAAATAAGATTTTTCATGCCTACCAGAGATTTTTCTTTGAGGGGAGTTAGGGTTACGGGTGCAAACTGTCTTCTTGAAACCCTTCATGCTGTTTGTGGATAAACAAGCCAAGACTCTGCCTAAAGAGAAAGGTCTTCAACTGCCTGCGGAAGGACAGCAAAGATGGGGCCAGCCTGGCCTCCCGTGGGAGGGAGTTCCATTGTCTGTGAGCAGCCAATGAAAAAGCTCTCTCCTGTGTCCCCAGTCCAAACTCGCTGGTGGAAAGGGCAGGACCAAGAGAAAGGCCTCCCCAATGATCTCAAAACCTGGGCAGGCTGAGACAGTTTGACAGAGTCAAGCCGATTGTGTGATTCTGGGATGTTGTCATTCCAAAGTACGTAACATAAGAACATAAGAACATAAGAAGAGCCCTGCTGGATCAGCCAAAGGCCTATCTAGTCCAGCTTCCTATGTCTCACAGTGGCCCCACCAGATGCATCCGGGAGTGCACGAGACTAGATCTCTGTCTCCTGATACCACTCCCCTGCATCTGGCCCTTGAGGTACCCCGGTTTTAAGCTTGGAGGTGACAACTCTCCATCATGGTTTGTCACCTGGGATGGACTTTTGCTCCAGGTGACATTTCCCATCTCTGAAAGCAGGTGGTACAAATACACAAAAACCTGCAATGAAGCCTTTAAGAGTATTATCGTAGTTGTTGTCATTGTTGTTGTCGTTGTCGTCATTGTCGTTGTCGATGTCATCGCCATCGTCGTCATCGTCGTCGTCATCATCATCATCATCATCATCATCATCATCATCATCATCATCATCATCATCTCTCTCTCTCTCTCTCTCTCTCTCTCATACACACACACACACACACACACACCAATTTTAGAAAAACCTCTAAGCTAGGCTTCAAGTAGTTCAGCTCATTGATTTCTAACTCGTTTAGGGATGGAGCTGCATCAGCACATTCTTTTCTCCAGGTCTCCGTCATTTCATCCCTCTACAAGCATTTGATAATCACTCACAGGAGAAGCCACCTCCTCCTCCTCCCCTTCTCCAGAACACACAAAGGCACAAGGTTCCCCCACACACACTTAAAAAAAATTGCTGGACAGGCAGTTTTGTGAGCCCCCACCATGTGGAAAGTGGTTTTTTTGAGCATCACACAGTTCTAGGGGAAGCATGCGCACGGCATCACCGTTTTTCCCTCCGTGCCATGGGCACGGATTTATTGACCCATACATCTTGAGTAATTGCCCTTTCCTCGCCATATGGGGGTGAAAAGGGTAGGCGAAGCATTTGCAACTTCAAAAGGCACCTGACATCTCTTATAAGTGAAAGTCCGTTTTTGAATATGCTTCTTCTTCTTTCTTTCTTTCTTTCTTATATTTAATGGCCGAGCATAAATCTTTTAAATTATAAATCAATAAATAGTTAATTCTGCAATAGAAATCCCCTAAATATTTCATGAGCCATATGCAGAGCGGTTACGGGGAGGCTGATGGCACTGCATCGAAATAGGACTGGAAGCTCACCCCCGCCCTGTCGGTGTTCATTCGAACCCGGAGCCCTCGACACCTTGCAAAGGAGAAGGACGAAACCAGCAGATGTGAAGATGGCAAGGAAATATTTGTATCCTTGTTGAGTTCTCTGCTCTTGCCGTTGGTTGCAATCACACTGAATCTGCATATAGCCACGCTCTCCGAGTTAATCAAATATGGTGTTTATACTCTTTTCTTAACTGCTTGCATTCTCTTTTAGCTTTAATGTTGTCTTCTAATGCTGTTAGACCCCCCCACACACACACATACACACACTCAATTCCCTGTTCTCAAACTTGAATATGTCTTAATTGTACAGGGCTGTATATTGTCTCTCCTTGCTCTAAGCCGCCTTGGGTCCTTTTCCAAGGAGAAAGGCGGGGTAAAAATACTCATTAATCAATAAAATAATAAAGGGTTATCAGGGTTGGAAGGACCCACCTGCCTATCCACCCATCCCCATGTGACCAGAAGAGGAGAAACTTCCATCTCTACTTCCCCACGGGTTTAGGTATCTACAGGAGCAACAGAGATAGAAGTGACCGTGTCTGTGACCGTGGTAGATTCATGGCTTGCCTGCCACTCCCTTGCCTCTATGGACTGATATTTTAAGTCCTAGCTGGATTGAAGAGCCAGAGCTGAGCCCCTGAATGTAATTGTTAGTTGCAGCTAGAGTGGACTGATGGTGGAATTCTGGGTAGCTCAACGATTTAGGTCTCTGGCCACAGAGGCAGAGACTGGGAGCTCCTCTCCCCACAGCACTTCCATGACAAAGGTTGAACTCCATGATGCATAAGTCCCTACCAATCTCTGTGTGACATCAAGGATGATCTCCGCAGAGCTAACATGGATTATGCAAGCATCGGAGGGGGGGGGGAGAGGGCAAAATGCTCAAGATACAGACAAACACCAAATTCGTGGACCCATCGATGGAGTAGGTCAGATGGGCTCTGAAAGGGCAGCGGTCAGCATGGGCCTGGTCAGTAGCCTCGCTGCCAGATGGGCGGTATAAAAAAATCCAATAAATAAATAAATAAATAAATAAATAAATAAATAAATAAATAAATAAATAAATGAAATTTATTTGCTAGGAGGGATTTGTATTCCGGCACATTCTCCCTATTGCTATCTTTCACGCAGAAGAGAGATGGTTGATATTCCATGCTTGCTTGCTTGCTTGCTTGCTTGCTTGCTTGATTGATTGATTGATTGATTTATATACTGCCCGTCTTCCCAGGGAACTCTGGGCGGTTAACAATATGGGTTGAGACAACCAAATAGAACACAGTGCAACATCAACAAAAAATAAATAAAAAGAAAAGAAAGGAGAAGAAGAAAAAATGGATAATGGATAAAAATCATCGGCAAGTGGTGTAAAAAAAAAATTGGTGCAGATTCCTCCTTCACCCTGTCCATGGGCTGGCTAGAAAGGGTCTCAGACTATCCACCCATCGCCTCCGGCCAATGGCAGATAGTGTATCAACGACAGTAGATTAATATCTCTTTAATCAGCTCAAATGAACATGACACCGGTGGGCGACAGTTCAATTTTCCAGAAACAGATTGAGGCTATCAAAACTATTCCATTCCAGGCATCCTTTATTATTATTATTATTATTCCTGGCAGAGATAATAGGTCTCTGGGAGGGCCCTGGGTCCCATCAGATACCTATTAAATAAATCTTGTAACACATTGGCGTTATTCACCAGCCCGTCACAGCCTCGCACTGCTTGGGAAATTCAATGAGGGTTGACACACTTAATGCGGCAGCATTGTGGCCCGGCTGGCGGGCCTCGGACAGAATGTATTCCAGGCTGCATTAAATGCCCCCGGTGCTTTTCTTGTTGACATTTGGCTCGGTGGGTTCTTGCTGAAATTTAAGCGTTGCCATCGTGAGCCTCCCTTGTGAGAGTGAAGGTGGAATGCCAGTAAGAGCTCTGTTCCTTCGGAGGAGATAAAGAAGGGGAGGCAAGCAAGGAATAAGAAGGAGAAACGAAATCGAGCAGCTGTGTCACATTCCAATTGGGGTTGTGCGATGCCTTGATGGTCTTTCCTTTATGTCCTAGGACAGTGGTGGTGAACCTTCAGCCCTCCAGATGTTTTGGACCGCAACTCCCACAGTCCTTTGCCATTGGCAATCTAGGCTTGGAATTCTGGGAGTTGTGGTCCAAACCATCTGGAGTGGCAGAAAGTTCACCACCACTGCCCTAGAATATGTTGCCAAGATCTAATTGCTTAGGGTTGGTAAATATTTGGCTGTCTTTCCGGTGTGTCTAGATCAGTGGTGGCCAGACTTTGGCCCTCCAGATGTTTTGGACCACAACTCCCAGAATTCCAAGCCTGTATTGCCAATGACAAAGGACTGTGGGAGTTGTGGTCCAAAACATCTGGAGGGCTGAAGTTTGGCCACCACTGGTCTAGATCTTGACCTGGATATCTCCACTGCTTTTGACTTAGTAAGGTAGGGAGGGAGAATTACTGGGATGCCACCTCAGTTGGTAAAACACCCGGGGCCTGTACGTATCAATAAGTATCACTAAGATCAGCTGCAATGGATGTTGGCAATCTCACCCAGAGACCAGGGTAATTTTTTTAGTTAGAAGTTTAGTATTAAAATCTCATTAAGTTCCTCGGATCCTGGTTTTCTTTCCAGGGGCTCCGGTACGTTCCTGGCTCTTCCTTTGGCAGAAAGCATGTTTATTTTAAAAAGCCCAAGTGCAAGTCTTTTTAATGGGAACGTTCCCAGGAGAAAGCGAGCAATAAATGACCCCAACGAAGACATTAAAAGTTATCCATATGATTGTAATTATGAAGTCAAATTTGTTCAGCGGAGCATTCTGTCATACCCGATTCTCGTTACTGCTGCTGCCTCATGAGCACCCTCATTTTCCTTTTTTTTCCCACTTCTTATTACAGCCTTTTGTCATAAAAAATAAGTCGCCGCAGTTTCAAACAAGCCATAAATCCCGCAAATTACCGTCTAAAAGTACAGTCCAAGAATGTGCAGTGTTAATTGTGTGTGTGCGTGCGTGTCCTACCTGTCTCCACATTTTGAAAGACTCGTTTAAGTTAATGAAAGGGAGGGGGAGGAGAGGACAATTTAGGAGCTGCAAGAGAGTCTACCCAGAATTCATCTATCTGCAGCATCATGTCATGGTTAGTACAGTATCACACTGTTTTCTCAATGGTTCATCCCTGGAGGGATGGGAAAAACGGTGTCTAAGGTGATCCGGGTTCTGTACAATAAGAATCCCTAAGACCCAAGGGATCTGTCTATTATTATTTAAAAGTTTTATTAATGTTAAGGGCAAAGGGAAAGGGGAAAGAATAAATAGTAAAACACAAAAGGTTACATTAAATCTATCAAGTCAAAGATTATATGTATCAGAATATAGTATCATATCAGTTAACTAATAAATTTACTACTACTTGCCATCTTCTTTTGGAGGTCTCTTCATAGTCTCCTTTCAAATATCCAGAAAGTCTATCAATTTAGATACATTCTCTTATCTTTTCGCAGAAACTTCTCTCTGTAGCCTCTCTAAAAGAAGACTGAGAGGGGATATGATAGCTATGTTTAAATATCTGAAAGGATGTCATATTGAAGAGGGAACAGGTTTGTTTTCCATGGCCTCAGAGACTAGGACTCGGGGCAATAAAACTACAGGAAAAGAGATTCCATTTGAACATTCGGAATAACTTCATAGCAGTTAGAGCTATTCAGCAGTGGAATATGCTGCCACAAAGGAGGGTGGTGGAGTCTCCTTTGGAGGTCTTTAAGCAGAGGCTGGATGGCCATCTGTCGGAAATACTGTGATGGGGGTTCCTGCATGGCAGGGGGTTGGACTAGATGGCCCTTGAGGTCTCTTCCAACTCTATGATTGCATGATACTATGATTCTATGATTCAGGCTGCTTCCAAAATTGTGCATACAGAATCCTTGCTGCAACAATTACATGGTGTAATACATACTTCTGAGCATAAGAAATGTTCATATCAATTATATTCAATAAAAAGAGTGCTGGCCTAAGACCCAAGGGATCTTACAACAGATCTAGCTGATCCTCCGTCTTAAAACTGCAGAGTTGGAAGGGACCCGACAGGTCATCCAGCCCAGCCCCTGTCAAGGAGGCCCAGTGGGGGAATCATACTCCCGACCACTGGCTCCAGAGGCAGACACCTAAGCCACAAAGCTATCCATCACTGACATAGAATTGTAGAGTGCAAGGAGCCCTATAGATCATCTAGTCTTGATGAATGCTGTAAAACGTCCAGAGTAGCATTGTAGCTAGATGGTGCAGTATATTAACTTACTAAGGGCCTTTTCACACGACCCCTAAGATCTGCTGGCCACTTAAATTCGGACCAGAGATCTTGGGGGTTCGTTGCTCTTCCTGCGTCCCCACCCCTCCGCACTTCCTTGATCCTGTCTGCATGAGGGGACGGAGAAAAAAGGGGACAAAAGAATGCAGGCTCACCTCCGTTTGCCGGTTCAAGCCTCCCCGCCCCGTCCTCATCCTGATTCCTTCTCTTAAAGGGGCGGGAGGCAAAAAAAACAACAACAAACAGAAGCGAGGAGAGCTGGGCACTCACTCCTTTACATCCGGATCTGGGATTTGTCACCCTCCAAGAGCAGGTACCTGAAAAGTGTGCTGGGACGCGCTTAGGTGGGCATGGCTGCACTTAATTTTCTGTAAACTCCGGAGCTGGTGGGGAAACAATTTTAAGCTCCGGAGCTGGGAGCCATTTGTGGTGGAGTTTTGGGGTCGTGTACAAATACCCTAGCTAAATAAATAAATAAATAAATAAATAAATAAATAAATAAATAAATTTGAATTGCTGTCAAAGTGTTTAGTATTTTTGCCCATTCATTGATGTTCCCCCCCCCTTCTACTCTATCTTCTATGCACAGCGTCCTGTTTTGACAGTTTGGTCATGGTAGAAATCGATTTACTGATCAGGGACACCCTGTCGACAGTTCTAAATACAGATCTGAATGAAGATTGATGATTTCATGTGTTGCTTCCAGTAAGATGGGGTGGTTTGCAAAGCAATTTTAGTCTGTAAAAAGTGACTTTTTTGGTTGGCAAAACAAGAACAGGTCATTGTGTGAAATGTTTGTCAACTGCGCTTTTGACTAAATAATAGATAAATTTGTTAATTTAATAAATAAATAAATAAATAAATAAATAAATAAATAAATAAATAAATAAATAAATAAATAAATAAATAAATAA
>JAHTLZ010003423.1:3882764-3897903 GCA_023846285.1 Phrynocephalus versicolor | reverse complement strand
GAAAGAAAGAAAGAAAGAAAGAAAGAAAGAAAGAAAGAAAGAAAGAAAGAGAATCCTTTAGAATTACCAATCTTATTTCCAATGCAGAAAAGGAGAATTTCCCCGTCATTGAACATTGCATGGGAAAGACTCCAGGACTGACCAGAAAGAAGGTGGTTATAGGGCTGTGCAAATTCCAGATGTCTCAATGTGCGGGCAAACGGGAGGAGTCGAGTATTATCAGGGTTGCCGCTTGTTTCAACAGCTTCTGCATCTTTTCTTCTGGCCTTTTGAACCTTAATGGAAGCTCTCAGGGGTGTGAATATCATGAAAGATCCCATTCAATATATTTCCTAACCTGTCTTTGCCAAATCAAGTGGTACAGAAAAGTCCTGGGATGAATTAAGCAGCCAGATGTCGGCTCACCCCGCCGGAGAGCGGCCGATGCCAGCAAAGGCAGGAGGGAGCCAAGAGAATTGGGTTGGGAAATCCCTCTAGAGGGAGCCAGAGAGCTTCTCCTGCCCTGTTTGGGAGAGAGAGAGAGAGAGAGAGAGAGAGAGAGAGAGAGAGAGAGAGACTCTGCAGCACAATATGAAACCAGTGTGGCCGTTAAATTGTTGGAAAAAGGGACTGGACAGAAATAGACCCATCAAAAATAATCTTGCACAATACAGTGCCAAAGCGAAGGCATTTGTTCAAAGGAAACACAATACGTGGGGCAGAAGGACAGCAAGCATATAGAAAGAGCGGCAAATGAAGTCCGTGGGCCAGTAAAGCTGGGAGAGAAGGGGGACTGCTCTGTTTGGAAGCCTGGCACCTTGGCCAGCTTCCACCTTTTCGTCATGGCCCCGTTGGGTGGTAGTCACAGAACAACGGTTCTCGTCCTTGGGTCCCCAGTTGTTCTTGGGCTCAAGCTCGTAGAAGCTTCCACCACTAGCTGCGTTGGCCAGGAATTCTGGGAGTTGTAGTCCAAGAACATCTCGGGACCCAAGGTTGGGAACCACTTCCATAGAAGAATGGATGCTAGAGATGGGCACGAAACGAACAATTTTTTATTTTCGTTTTTGTTTTTTCATTTCTTTACGTAACGAAACAAAAACGAATTTTTGTCTCCAAAATGAAACGAAATGAACTGAAACACCAGAAATTTTGTCGTATGTTTCGTTTTCGTTACGGCAAATACATTGAACTGTAATAAATGGTAATGAAACAGCAATTTTTCATTTTCATTTTTGTTTTTTCGTTTCGTTACATAACGAAATGAAAATGAATTTTTTTGCAAAAATTCACGAAAAGTGAAAACGAACTGAAACGGACCCCCTAAATGACAAACGACAAACGAAACACCATTTTTTTTTAGTCGTGCCCATCTCTAATGGACGCAAGTCTTTCGCCAGAGCAGGGCAGCTAGGTCTTTGCTCCAGGGCACCAGTCTTTGGAAAGCACTGAAACCTAGAGAGGACAGCCCTGGTACATGTTAGGAAATGACATGGAAACCGTTCCCAGCCTTTGCAATTTTATTTTATGCATTTATTTCATTTATTTTATCTCTTTTTGGGATGGATGCCACTTTATTCTCTTCTCTTTTTTTCCACTGGGAGGCTGATGTCCAGGGTTAGTATAGAGAGTCTGGAAGATGTCCACCGTGTGTCACTGTTGGACGTTCCAGCTGTGGCTGCTGGCGGCCATGATTGGTCCACCTTCATCCTTAGTGTAGCCATTGTTCGGATCTTGCCACCTTGGCTTCCTCTGGCCAGGAGCATGGTAGAGGACAGTGTTCTGGCTTCAAGGTCTCCCTTGCTTTCCCTACCAGGGCTCGTTACCCATTTTAATTGGTGTTCAAGAGTTAGGTTTTAGAGGAGGTACGGAGGGGTGGGCTTTATATATCTGCGTTAGTGGTGGGCCTGTGGATTTCATTAAAAACCACCCTCCCTCTGCTCCCTCTGCCTGTAATGCATTCATTGTTTCTTTGCTGCTAAGAATAACTCTCTAGCTGGGGAGCTGCAATGAGACCGTTCAATAGAACCGGGATATCCTACATGTCTTACCCAAGGGGGAAATGGCGAGGCCCAACTTTGATGTCATCGCAAAATGCAAGTGAGGGCTGTTTGACAAAGGCATGGACAACCACCAAAGTGGTTGTCTCGCTTTCTTCAGAATCCTTCTATACAAAGGTTGAATGGCCCTCCACTAGGGATGTTTTAGCTGTCCATCTTCTGACTTATCAAGCATTGGCTGTGATCAGCCCTGAGTTGCCTCCAAGCTTTATAGTTCTGAAATCCCATGTCTGTCTGTCTCTCGGTCGGTCGGTCGGTCGGTCATCCGTCCGTCCATCCGTCGGTCATTTAGTCTTTATATTTTTACTAGAGATGGGCACGACTCAAAAAAATGGTGTTTCGTTTGTTGTTTGGTCGTTTAGGGGTCCGTTTCGGTTTGTTTTCGTTTTTGTGAGGTTTTTTGCAAAAAAAAAAATCATTTTCATTTTGGTGCGTAACGAAACGAAAAACCAAAAACAAAAATGAAAAATTGCTGTTTCGTTACCATTTAGCACAATTCAATGTATTTGCCGTAACGAAAACGAAGCGGTCGACAAAAATTTTCGTGTTTCGGGTCGTTTCATTTCATTTCGGAGTCAAAATTCGTTTTTTGTTTCGTTACGCAACGAAACAAAAAACAAAAACAAAAATGAAAAATCGCTCGTTTCGTGCCCATCTCTAATTTTTACCCTTTCCATCTAGGTTCCAGGCCACTCCTCTCGGTGACCCACAATAAAAAGATTGTCTACATAAACTAAGATCCAGTAGTAAACAACAGCTAAGACGTTAAACAAAATATATAAAGAAATACACTACCTGTGGGCTGTAATTTAATTCTTGAAATAGAGTACTATGTTTACAAACGACACAAGACCTTTTCCTACTCAAGTTATGAAAGTATCCGGACTTTTTGATTTTTAACACAAAATATTAGATACGCTTAACTTGTAAGGGAATGTCTCCCTTTCATTCTTCTGTATGTCCTATTTTCTCTTAGCCAATGAGAAAAGTACTCTTCTAATTCAGGTGAGCTGCAGAATTTTAAACAGCAATGACCCCAGCAACAACACAACCTGGGAGCAATTGACAAGGTCTGTTTGTGAAGCATAACAATGTGGAGCCCATTTGGAGCATCGTGCCTTCGCATTGTCGCTCTCTGTCCCTCCCCCCCGTTTTTACATAACAAATGTTAAAGTGTTCCAGAATCTTCTATTCAGGGTACTTGTTCCAACATATAACTTGCTGCTGCTTTTCGTG
Organism: Phrynocephalus versicolor; assembly: GCA_023846285.1. Classification (NCBI taxonomy): domain Eukaryota; kingdom Metazoa; phylum Chordata; class Lepidosauria; order Squamata; family Agamidae; genus Phrynocephalus; species Phrynocephalus versicolor. The sequence goes on along the minus strand of JAHTLZ010003423.1, from coordinate 3,894,631 downwards.
TAGCGCATGTTTACCAAGAACCTCCAATGAGCAAAAATCTCTAGCCCCTCCAATGTTGCCACATAATGTTTATGAATATGCTAATTGAACAGGCAGTGGTGCAGTTTCTGTGTAAAGATGTGAAGAACATTAGGGGAAGTGGAATCTTATTCTCTCATAATTGCTTTTTGGGATGCAATGAAGGTATAACATTATAAGACTAATGTGTTCTCGAAGGTTTTCACAGCTGGGATCTGATAGTTGTGAGTTTTTGGGGACTGTTTGGCCATGTTCTGGAAGTTTTTCTTCCTGAAGAAACTTCTAGAACACGGCCAAACACCCAGAAAAACTCACAACTATTATAAGACTAACTTAATAAGTTGGATCAGAGTAGTGAGTTCTTGTTGTGATGAGCACAGTTAGAGAACAACTAGTGAGAAGGAATATAGTTTATATTAATAATACAGTAGGACCCCAGTGTCCACTGGGGATTGGTTCCAGGCCTTCCCATGGATAATGAAAACCGTGGATAAGAGATAACTCCTGCCCACCCACCTCCAAACTGCTGTTTTGTGACAGTAGTTTGCTATAATATTTCAAACAATGATGCAACAGTTGATGTGACATCTTTTAAGTATGTCCTGTTTCTGCTCTGGTAATGAAAACTGTTTCTCAACACCGTACCAATTCAAGGGCATTTCCTGGCGAGGAATTCACCCGCCTTTCCAGTATGTTGCCATCACAGCTGCTAGGACAAACTCCATTAAGGAAAACAGTAGTTTTAAGTACTTTTTTATTTCCAGATTTATTTCCCCCCCTCTGCTTGTGGGAAAATTGTTTGGGGCTGCTGTGGTCGTCTAATGCCACTGCATTAATTCAATTATTCATTGTTTGTTTCTTTTCCTGGCGTGGAGCAGTCACAAAAGCCTCCTGTGTTGCATAAGCCTCCTGAGAGGGTATTAATTTTTTAAATGGGCCATTTAACGTGTTCAAAAATGCTGCACCTTTGATGAAGCTCAGAGTTGTGTAAGCCTCAAAGAGTTGGCCCATTATGTGGACCGTCACAGGGCTAGAACGGCAATGCCGCATGCGGAATTCACATGGGTTCAACTGGTCAAGAGTTTCTGTTGCGGGAAGTTACTCCCATGACAGCCAGCGGCTCCAGTTCCATGATGGCAGTGAATCTGCTCCGGGGTTTTCTGCAAACCTTGCAGGAGCTATCCAAGGTGCTGAAATCATTTCCAGCACCTTAGAATCATAGAATGATGGACTTGGGAGGTGCCTAGAAGGCCATCAAGTCCAGCCAGTTTCTCCAGATTCTCCGGTTTTCTCTTGAATGCCTCCAGCTTTGGAGCGCTCAGCACCTCCAAGGTCATTGGTTCCATTGTGGTACTACTCTAGCAGTTGTTCCTGGTAAGCAGCTGAAATCTGTCTGCCTATATAACTTGAGCCTGTTGTTATATGCCCGGCACTCTGGGTTGATAGAGAACAGATCCTGCCTCTCCTCTGTATGACAATCTTTCAAGTATAGTGCTATCCTATCTTATCTCAGTCTTCTTTTATCAAGATGAAACACACCCAGTTTTTTTTTCAAATTTTCCTCATAGCCCTTTGCTTCCAGTTCCATTATTATTCTTGTTGCCCTTCCAGCTTGTTAGCAACATTCTTAAAATACGATGCCTGGAAGTGGACACAGCACAGGCCTAACAAATGCTGAATCGAGAGGTACTACTATCTCATTGCATCTGGAGAGGCTTCCTGTTAACGAATTGATTAAAGACTGAGAAGGTTCACCACTCCCACAAAATGGAGCAGACAAACTCCATTGTGACTTTCTGTCCCATTGAAATAACATGCGCACTGAGTGGACAAAACCCATGGATAAGACCCATCCTGATGGACATGCTTCGCTCTTCCATCCAACTGTGCACAATCGGCCAGTGGTTATCTAAATTTCAAATCTATGAAATCATCTGAAAGCGGAAATTAATAATCCGCTGGCTACTTCACCATGTCAGTTCATGAAAAATGGTCCCATATACATAGCTCCAGTTTCCATGTAGGAATAAGGAGTCACATCCAGTCATCCACATGTCAGTGGGCATCCAACCTACAGCTTCTGTCCAATATCATGGAAAGTCCCCCTTCCTTGCAAGCTAAAATAAAGTAAAATAATATAATATTTAAAACTGGCAACACTATGAGGTCATACCCATGAGAGAAATCCATAAAAACTTACAGAGGTTGAGAGTTCGAACAGCTGCAGGCCTTTCTCATTATGGGATAGATCTAACTCTGTGAAATGATTATAATCGTAATAATAATAACACTGCTTACTTGAGCACTAAGCATCTTTATGAGGGCGTTTTATATGCTGCATGTGTGCCGTAAATATTTCTGTAGAGATGTGAGTAAAAATATATATATATGCAACCTTGAGTTGGCAGAAACAAGTAATGCGTCTGTTGCTTGGTCTGTTGAGGGGTGTGGTTAGCAGTTGCACCCCCGTTTGGGATAATGAGATGAAACCCATTTCTTTGGGCAAGCAAAGTTCATTAACTGGAACAATCGGAGGTCTGCGATGTGTTGCATGGCCTTCCTTAATACACTGGTTACTAGACACACCCTTACAAAGGGATGGGAATTTTCATATACTGTATTTCATTCTTGCCATTGAGAACGAAAAGTTACCAAAAATAAGTCCTCCCTTCTGGGTGAGATTACAAAAATTTGTGCATTTTGGGCCCTTTTTTGGCCTTTTCATTCCTCCAAGAGAAAAAAACGTATTAAACTCCTTTTTCTACAAGCCCACCCCTACATTTGCCATAGAAAATAAGTTTGGAACAAAATTTGTTGTTTGTAAATCAACAATTTTGGTGTGAAAAGGTATTTTTCCCCAAATGCAGTGGCTGATAAACAAAACTTGTAGCCTTGTGCCCTCTTATGCACAAGGGAATGGGAGGGGAGAATCTCAGTATTCACCCTAGCTCAGTGGTTTAGTCTCTGGTTATGGAGCCAAAGGTTGGGGGTTCAATTCCCCACTGGGGCTCCTTGGCAGGTGCTAGACATTATGATCCATAGGGTTGCCTTCCAGTTCTGGAGTTGAAAGATGGTGGTGGTAGTGATGCGTTTTCCAAAGTGGTGCACAAGGTTAAGGTTTTTAAAGCAAAACCCAGTATTGTTTTAATGCAAAATACAAGTTATTATAATTTACAAGAAAAATTAAATTCAATTAAAATTTTCAAGGGGGGCGGGGAATGCACAAGGTTTTTTAAAAATGTATGTTGCTCATGAAAAAAAATGTGTTGATCATTTTGCCTTATTGCAGAAGCAAACGATTTTACAGTGCCTGACCTTTTTTGGAAGGGGTTTTATTTTTGTCAAGCACAAGCACATTTATGAGTATTTCGCAGACCCCAGACAAATTCCCCTGGGGATGAAATTCCACAGTTAGGATGCCATGGGTTCAAAACTCTTCCACTGCTGTAGATAGTCACTGTTTCTCAAGTGAAAGTTGGAAATGTGTTCGCTTTCATCTGTAGGTCAGTAATGCGAGCTAGAAAAGCTTTTTTAAAGGAATGCATGACCACCACAATCAATCCCCGGCCACATTCTTAGTCACACAAGAATATTCAATGTGTTCTGGTACGCTTTCATCTCATGGACCAACTGGGAGGTAAGAGATATGCTCCCCACCAAACAGAAATCAACTCTGTGCATGGAAGTATTTCGCAAAATCCTCTTCAATGCACTGGAGTTTCTTGGGAACCAAAAGGATGACTCTGGCATTCACTTCCTTGTGTGTTGAGCACCATGAGTAGTGGAGATGTGGACACACACACACATTTCATCTCAAAACATTCCCATTTAGTCCATGGGATCCTAGACTTTTACATGTTGAGTAGGCATGGGCCTTTCATTTCAGAATGGGTCCGGTTCCAAAACGAATCACAGCAGCACAACTGCTGTTTGGAACTGGGACCCACCCTCCAAAATGAAATCATTCATTGACTTACCTTGCATTACCTTGCGTGGGGCTAAACTCCAACCAGGAAGTAGCCTCGGTTGCATCATCATTCCTTCTCCCCAATCAGACAGGAAGGCGGGATGATGCATGTCCCTGCACAGCTTCTGATTGGCCAGCACCAGAGAGAAGGAATGATGGCATGTCGGAGGCTACTTCCTGGTTGGAGTTTAGCCCCATGCGAGTTAAGGCAAGGTAATTCAATGGCTGATTTCATTTTGGAGGATGGGTTCCAATTTCCGAACAGCAGCTGTGCTGCCGTGATTCATTTTGGAACTGGGCCCATTCCGAAATGAAAACGAAAAGCCCATGACTAAGTTCTAGCATTGAATAGGTGAATTTTGCTGTCAAGTCCCCAAGTTTGGGAAGGCAGCTTTCTCAGACTTCTTGATGATGGGAACACAGGGATCCCACTCAGATAAACATGGTTGCACAGCCTTTCACTGAGCTTAGTACCCAACAGATGAAAATCTAGGACATTCCTAGGTGCATGAATATCTCAACCACCCATTTAATTTCACTCGAGAGATTTTAGGAAGTTGGCTAGAAACTAGAAATGGGGATGATTGCTGACTTTATAAGTAGACGAAATATTGCCTTTTGTACAGTGGTCTTCCTTGGTTGTACAAATCTCCCATCCATGTAGAACAAGAAGTTGACGACAAAACTGCTACCGGTACTTAACAGGACCGAACAAACTTTCTTGAAAGCTTTTCCATTTTTAAAAGGGACTCTTACCGAAGCCGTCATGTCAGCTCAGCTTGTCCGCAAATACGTTTACACGTTGAACCTGTCTCCTGTACACAATATGACAAGCCATTCAATCAAATCTCTTTCCTCGTCTCTTTTTCCAACCGTTTCTCCGTAACGAAGGGAGGGCCTCTCTTCCCACTTCAACCATTTTGGCAGGTTTTAAATATTCACGCATACCGAGAAGTGGCCGTAAAGCAGGCAGACTTTGATTTATTATTTAGAGAACACGGCTTTCCCCACCTCGAAGACTCACCAAGAGAGGCCCTCTACAATTCATTTTTCATCTTTTCTCTCCCCCCCCACCACGTACACACTTCCATTAGCCTTCTCGTTAAAGTTTAAAAACTGCTTTGTTATTTGAGAGCTGCTGCCTGCTATTTTGTGGACTTGGGGGTGGGTAGGATGGGGACCAAGAGTGTTCTAGTTGCAGGGAGAGCTGGTGGAAAGAATGAGATGGAGTACCCTATTTGCCCCCAGATCTGGCCAGTGGCTAGTGCTATAACAGCATGCTCACCCCACACGCCTGCTAAGAAACACCTTGAGAGACTGACCTAATACCTATCCAGATGTGCACCAGGAGGGCGCACATACAACTCCAGAGGCTAAAGTAAGACATCTAGAATTCTGACAGACCCTTCGCATCCTGGCCACCAGTTTTTTGAACTGTTGCTATCTGGCAGGATATATAAGAACATAAGAACATAAGAAGAGCCATGCTGGATCAGGCCAAAGGCCCATCTAGTCCAGCTTCCTGTATCTCACAGTGGCCCCACCAGATGCCTCTGGGAGCGCATGAGACTAGATCTCTGTCTCCTGCTACCACTCCCCTGCATCTGGTCCTTGAAGGACCCTGGTTTTAAGCCTGGAGATGACACACATCTCCATCATGGTTTGTCACCTGGGATGGACTTTCCCTCCAGGAATCTGTCCAATCCCCTTTGGAAGGCATTCAGGCCAGATGCCATCACCACATAGGACTCTTAGGTTAAGGACAAATAGACTAAAGAACAGTTTTTATCCTAGAGCGGTATCTAAGTTAAATGCGATAGTTTTAGCATCATCTTAAGCAGTTTTCAAGCTGTGTTTTAAATTTTGTAAGTGGTTTTTAAGAGTTTTTAATATTTTGTATGGTATTTTATGTGTTTTATGTGTTTTGCATGGGGCCTTGTTGTTTTGAGTGTGCAGTGGAACAGCACTCTAAGTTCGTTGTGCGTATCTTGCATAGGCACAATGACAATAAAACTCTCTTCTATTCTATGTGGCTGACTTGAGGCATTGTGCTACTTAAGGTGGAGAAGTTCCATAACCACTTGGTCCACATTGGCAGTGGAGCTTAGTTTGGGCATATCCCAAATTTTACATCAAATGGACAGGACTGAGACCTCAAATATATACCTGGCCATTTGGGGTTTCCTAATGCACACATTTTAATAACAACAGTACTAATCTGTGGACACGGAAGAATGGTTAAGAAGTTCCAGTGGGGAATCAAACTCCCAACCGCTGGATCTGCAGCGGCAGACCTAAAATTATATTTGCCACTGGTGCCCCACTGCCCTCTCCATAGGATAAACAAGACAATGTCTATGGAAAAGAACAAACGGACATAAATGAGACATCAGAAATTACTTTGGAGCTTTCACCAAGCTCAGCCTGGCTGACCCATTTCCCTCGTCTTCACTGCAGGACAAAAATGCCATCCACAATTTGAACTAACTAGTTTAAGAACTTGACAACTTTTGAGACTGATGAAGCTGTTTGGATGAGCAGTGAAACATTTTTTTATCACTCAAGAAAAATAAGTCAAGTTGCCATGACTCAACTTCCAGATAAACTCATCTGGATGACTGAGAATTTTCACAGACATTTTGAGGTTTCCATTTCTTGACTAAAGCCAGCAGAAAAGTGGCATGGGGAATTCATGCAGATTTCTGGAGAGGGGTATGTTGTAGAAGCCATAATACCAGTAGGAAACTGGTCCATAAAATGTAAAAAGCTTGAAGATTCTGGCCATGCAATAAGAAGGAAATGTACTGGTCATTATTGCTTGAGGTGAAATAACTTGGAAATAAAGCACAGGAAGGAAGAAGCATCAACCGCCTGAAATGTTAGTATAAACCAACAACCCAACAAACAAGTGTCATTGCATATGGAAGCCAACACATGGTCTTGAGGGTCAGAGGTATGTTGTGGAACCCTGCTGGATCAGAACAAAAGCACTATGAAGTCCAGTGTTCCAGTTCTGCTACCGTTAGTGCTGTGTTCAGCAGAACCTTTCTACATTTTGGCTCCTCATTTTGGCTAGAGTCAGGGAAGCAAGGAGAGAATTTCACTTACGTCCAGGCTCCAATCCTCGCTGTACGACAGCGCGGCACAAGGGTATGAGGAAAGTATTGGGAAAGTCAACCTCTGAAAAGGGAAAACCTAATGCCACTTTACAACCGTCTTTGCTGCTACATAGCTTGCGTGTTACATCTTGACCCGCTCGAATCAAGGTTAAACCACATGAATCCCCACGGACGCTGCCCATTCATCTTTTATAGGTGAAGATTTTCAGGTATAAAGGGAGGGATAAACCTAATACGGTGTTTAATGGAGGAAAAAATTATGACACCGCCATTACATCTGTGTCTGTAATTTCGTCCCAGGACCAGGTTCTACCACCCCCTCCTTCGGACCCCCACCTTCTGCCGCATTTCTATATAATATGTGTATAATTTAATATCGGCCTCGAGGCATGTGGTTTCGTATGTCATCAACTTCCACGAAACCAGATCCTCGGCCTAAGTATCAGATGAGTTGCGCGGAGTTGGGGAGGGAGGGTGGAAATAGGCATGAAAACATGTTTTTGGTCTCCTTTTTTTACAACCGTGCTTGAAGTACGAACGAGCGATTGTAACCCGATGTTCGCTTCACCGACATGGTTTCGTGATCGTCAAGATAATTGAAAGTCCAGGCGAATCTGGGCGTTTCAGAGCAGGGCCCCTCTTTAGTATTTGAGACAGTTTAAGTGCTTAGGAGCTGGTTCGGCTTAGAAGTGTAGGCACCTTACCATTTTGTATAGGCTTAAAGCATCGTTTTTGGAAAACCTGGAAGCCTCGTTGTTTCTCCTCTATATACCACATGGTTAACTCCAACCCAGTTTATTTTCTTGCCTGTTTTATCATCATCATCATCATCATCATCATCATCATCATCATCATCATCATCATCATCATCATCATCATCATCATCATCATCATCGTACTGCGGAGATGGAAGAGACCCTATGTTTATTGACTCTAGCTGCTGTCATGTAGGGCTATTGAGGAACTGAACTCTCTCAATCTCTGACTCTGTAGCCAGAAGCCTCAACCACTGAGACATCCAGCAGTTCATCCAACTGGGGCAAGCCATTGTCGAAGACTTTCCTACCTGTGGTGAAACTAATCTGATTTCTCTTTTCGTGGGCCATAAACATGGTACAAAAGGCTGTTGTTTGTTCAAGGAACACATCAGGAGAGAGCTTTTTTGCAGAAAAATGTGCAGTGGGGGGGGCAAGAAAAAAATCTGACAAACTCTCAGTTTGCAGGGAGAGGATGTCTTTGAATAATGACCAATGGTCCCCCTGTTGTTTCTGCTGAAGCTGTTTTAAGTTCCTGCCTGCCTAGGAAGGAGACAAAGAGTGCCCACTTGCAACCTTCTATAAATAGCCATCCTTGCACTTGTCCAGTAGGTGAGATGATAACATTCCAAGAGCATATTTTCATCCCCTCTAAATTTTGGGGCTGTGGGGCTGTAGTTCTCTGCCATGGGTCCCCAGATGTTCTTGGTCTGCAACCCCCAAGCACCTTCCCCACCAGCTGTACTGGCCAGGATTTTCTGTTCCACGTCAATGGTTCCCAACTTTGGGTCATCCAGCAATCTTAGCAAGGATGCTGGAAAGTCTTTGGATCCACGTCCCAAGTCCAAATCTTTGGGCCCAAGTCTCAAGTCCAAGTCTTTGAGTCCAAGTCCCAAGTCCAAGTCTTTGTGTCCAAGTCCCAAGTCCAAATCTTTGGGTCCAAGTCTCAAGTCCAAGTCTTTGAGTCCAAGTCCCAAGTCCAAGTCTTTGGGTCCAAGTCCCGAGTCCAAGTCTTTGGGCCCAAGTCCCAAGTCCAAATCTTTGGGTCCAAGTCCCAAGTCTGAATCTTTGGTACCAAGTCTTGCATCCCAAGTCCCAAGGCTGAGTCCTATATAGATGTTAAAGGTCAACATCTCCACCCAGGTTCCCACTGACCCAATGGTGTCCCACCCATTGGAATCAGGTCCACATTTCAAGTTTTGGAAGCAGCAGACAACTGATTTTTCCGGAGAGGAAAACGAAACACGCACACGTGCAAAGACAGAACCAAGGCTTATGAGCTGATCATTCTTGGGGCAACCTCAGTGTGACTGTGTGGGTGGGATGCCCCACTGAGGCTGCCACCCATTCCGAGAGTGAAACGAGCAAGCAGCCTGATGACAGGAGGCTGACTTGACCCATCACTGCTCAGAATGTTGCGGTTCCATGGATAAACAGATGATTTCACCTCCACCCAGCTGCACCCTTGCTCTGTTTGCTCTCTTGGCTAAATGGCCTGACACCCGTTGAGGCTTAAAGGTAGATGACATTTTCCAGTTAATCCTTATTAACTGGGCTTAGCTGGAAAAAGTTAAAGCAAACAGAACTTGAGTGTGCTGGATTTGTTATTAAATACACACACACACACACACACACACACACACACACACACACACACACATTTCTTGCCAGATTTCCAGGTCTTACTTGGGAGAACTTGGTGATGGGTGCGAAGGGAAGTCCTATGGAATGAACCTCTCCTTTTGGTAGAAGCCTGTAATGAATTAATCTTTGTGTGTGGGAGATGGGAGCCCAGTTGAGGAGAAACCTTCCAAACTGAACAGGGATGCACAAATAAAAAAAGGCAAAGAGATCAGAAAGGCGGACTACTTTTCTGACTTGCTCTCTCTTTGCTGGTTTTTGTAAAATGAACACACAAATAAGTCAACAAAGAAATTTAAGCTGTATAAAGCACTGGCGTAAAGCTGAACTGCCTGAGGTCTGCAAGGCACTCATTACCAGCCCGAACCCTCCCCACATACACACTGCTGCCCCCATAAATCCACCTCGTGGCAGGCACCGACCATGGACTTTGTCCCTTCACTCCTGAATTGCGGTCTTGATGTTGATCTTGACCAGCTTGTGAAAGATTCATGGCCCGAACCACTTGAAGTATTTTTCTTATGTATAGGGGCCCATCAAACTTTTCCTTCTCGTTTAATTTATCATTATCATTATTATTCGTCGCTAGGCTTTCTGAAGAGGGGAGAAGCTCTGAAGAATGGGAGGCTCTCTTAAGCTGTAAGCAGAAGAGCGAATGCCAAGCAGAGGATGGGACCACAGTGAGTTTTGGAATATACCCAGAAACATACATAGCAACATGGGTGGACAGATAAACATGTCTCCTGACAATTCAGGGCCCTAAAGACATCTTCCAGAATTCATGTTCAGGAAGAGATGCAGAATGAGAACCAAGTGGAAAGGAAAACTTCTCTCTCCTCCTGTCTTTAAACTAAGGATAAGACAAACAGAGAGAGAGAGAGAGAGAGAGATGCAAGCGCAAACACAACATTTCTCCAGAATCATGGACATTTGCTGTTTGGGTTCACCCCTTTAGGTGGTTACTTCACATCCCTCTTATCACTGTTCGCCATCCCGCTTGGGACCGGTACGAAGAAATGTCACCCCACGTCCATTGCATGACGACAGGAGTTCGTCCAGACAATGCCCCCTGAACTGGGATTTAAGTGTGATGAGCCATACCTCTCCCTGGCCTCGGGAATCAGCTTGTCTCGTTTCTCGTTTTGAGACGAGAGCCAGTGAAGTAAGGCTCGTCGCGGAACAAACACATTCTCCATCTAGTGGCAGGAGTGAGAAGTGCCATTCGCCATTACATTCCCTATGGCATTAGCAATGCAGTGCAGAGAGAAAAAAAGACATAAAACCTAGGACTTTGCTTTTTAATGCGTGGAAGGCAAAGTTACGGAGATTTGAAATATCGAAAAATGGAAGGTCGGACAAAAAAGGGCAAACGAAGGCAGGGAAGTATAGATATTATCACGAAACAAGGACATGCAGTAACAGTCATCACGATACCATCAATCATGCCCGTGGGTACATGGAAACAGGGACAGAACCAGGACAAGACCACATGACGGCGAACAATGTTATCACACAACAAACATAATCTCAGAACAAGGAAGGACGTGAAGTAACCGCCTTAGTTTGCAAATGAGCTCTCATGGGTCCTGCTGTAGTTGTGATGTAATGCCAGGTTGCCTCCAAGCCATGATGGTCCTCTGAACTGGCAGCTTACAGTCCTGCATGTATTGCTTGATTGATTTTGTTCATCTAGGGAAGACTGGGGTCCATAGTCAACCAAAGGCAGATAACACTGCATCAGACTCTCTCTCTCTCTCTCTCTCTCTCTCTCTCTCTCTCTCTCTCTCTCTCTCTCTCTCTCTCATATATGCCATCAAGTCAGTCCAGACATGATGACACTTCACATGGTTTACAAGGTAGAGAGTACTCAGGCACAGAGATGGGCACAAACCACTAGTTCGTCAGTTCGTGCCAGCTCATTTCTCAGCCAAGCAGGTGCTTAGTGTGCTTCCTAGCCCTGCCTCTTCTGGCAGGTATCCACTTGGAGGCAGCACCTGGAAGAGGCAAGGCAGGGAAGTCAGACGCTGCCTCTGAGTGGGCAACCATTCCAGAAGGCGGGGCGAGGGAGCACCAATCGCCAGTCCAGCCAAGAAACGAAACAACATGAACTGCCGAAACAGCGGTTCGTGCCCACTGCTATTCAGGAGTGGTTTACCATTCCCTTCTTCTGGGGTGACCTTGGGACTTTGCAGCTTGTCCTAGGCCACCTAGGCTGGATCTCCTCCCTGCAGGACCACTGGAGAATTGAACTCCCAACCTTTGACTCTCTATTATTATTATTATTATTATTATTATTATTATTATTATTATTATTATTATTATTATTATTATTATTATTATTATTATTATTATTATTATTATTATTAT